>JAUZSX010329354.1:0-11138 GCA_034780655.1 Idiosepius hallami | reverse complement strand
TTTTAATACTAAATTCATTTCCAATGTTTTTTAATACTAAATTCATTTCCAATGTTTTTTAATACTAAATTCATTTCTAATGCTTTTTTAATACTAAATTCATTTCTAATGCTTTTGTCTACTGTTTGCATAAATGTATATATATACATATATGAAGAATCATCATTTTAAAGGATTCCAAAAAAATGGACAAATAATTTTTGGGGGAAAAACATTTTTTAGAGAAAACATATTGGGTATAACACCGATCAAATGCTTTCAGAAATCCACAAGTGATTAAAATTCTCAGAGTGATTAAGCTTCCACACGATGAAAAAATAAAATGTGATTAAAAGTCTAGTGATTAATATTCCACGTTTAGTTAGGTGATGAAAAGTCCGTACATCCCCCCCCAAAAGATAAGGTTTTTTTTTTCATTTTTAGTCGTCACTTGGAAAAATCACCCTCAAATGCAAGAGATTCACTCGCAACAAAGATCCCCGATTATTAATTAATTTGTTTTCTTGTTTGACAGACAAGGTCGAGCCTCGTTAGTGACAACGTTTGGGATTTTTAAATACATGGCCAGTTACAGCCTCATCCAATCCACGTCGGCACTCGTTTTATATTGGGTAAGAAAAGTTGGTGGCTTTTTACACTGGGCCGTCAATTTCTCAGAAAGGGGGCATTAATCCATTTGGGTCATAAATACAGTTCACACCGTCTAGAATCTGTTTTACTTTCGATGAGAATTTAGAAATGAATAAATAAAGTAAACGTACAAATAGACGTAATTAATATGAAAATATTGAATTAATTTATTTAACAGAACTTATTATGAAAATAACAAAATTTTTAAACAAAAAAAATAATTATTATGAAAATAATACAATTATTGTGAAAATTATTAAGAATTATGATTTTTTAAAAAAAAGTTTAAATTATTTTTTCCGAAAGAGTATTATTTTCTTTTTTGACTTGATTAAATAAAGTTTAATTTTTTTTAACTAAGACCAAAATAAAACAAATTAAAACAAAAAAAGATAAAATATTCAATATAAGAAGAAAAAATGATTGTATAATAACCTTAAGCACTTGTAATTTAAAAGTGAAAGTAATTTATCTAATTCTAGACGATGTAAGTGTATTTTTTGACCCAAATTGATTAATGCTCCCTTTCTGAGAGATTGTCGGCCCAGTGTAAAAAGCCACCGAATTTGATACGAACTCCCCCCCCAAAAAAAAAACAACAACTTTATAAAGTGAAATACATGAAAAGACAGAGATGAATATAGACGATATATTGAATACTTTCTACTCTCAGTGATATTGGACCAGTCAGGCGAATCAGCCTTAAATATTAATTCTCGCCCCAATAAAATTCTTCAACTTTTAGATCAATAATCTTTTTAAAAAAGATACATTTTTATGTGTGTAGTATTATATGCTGGACGGTCGTTCTGGGGAAGGGGAAAGAAATACAGTGGCACCGGATCTGAGCGAGGACACGCCCGTGCCGCGCAAATAAAAAGACAGGACGGGCGAGAACCGGAGAGAACGTGAAAAGGAGTCGACGCAGACGGACGAAATGAACGGAGATGGTGGACCGGGCTGGTCGAGTCTGTGTCGGAGGAAAGGGCCCATGTGGGGTGTGTCGGGAAGAAGTCCCGTTGTTTGGAAGGAAAGAAATATGGTACGCAGTTTGTGTGTGCGTAAGAGAGAGCAGGCGGCTCTAATATTGGACTATTATTGAACTGTCTTAACTGTATGCAAATTTACGTCTGTTTTCGTTTAATATATATGTTTTTATCGTTATCCAACCAGTCGTTGTAGTGTCATTTATTTACGTGTACTTTTGGCCCAAGCCGGCCGCGTGTGTTTGTTATCGTTCTTCTACAATGTGACAATCTATTTAATATGGAGTATAGTGTAGATTCTAAAATGATCAAATATTCTGTTCTGTTTCAGTATTTGCCTTGCCAACAGGAAGTAAGTTTTTTTTTTTTTATTATTCTTAAAATTGATTGAATGTAAATATTGTATAATATTTATTTATTTATGAAGTAAATTAGAAGCGGATGCAAAGGGAATAGAATCAATAAGAAAAGATAGCCTTTTAGAAAGGTTTTATTAACTGTAAAATACACGTACTGCTCTTGAAAAGATCGAGCGGGAAAATGAAACAAAGAGCGCTTTTAACATGAATGCCAAGTTCAAGGGAGATAACTTTCAACAGTTATGAATAATAATTTAAATCAACATTTTCCCCGTCCTAAAGTATTTAAGTAAGGGGTTAATTAAAATAGAAATAATTATAGACAGTTTTTTTTTATTGTTGATTCAATCATTAAAAAACAAAATGTGTAACTTTAATACTTACTAATTTGTGGAATTTCTTTACAAAGTTAAATCTGAACCAACGTATTAGAAATTTTGTGACAAACTGAAACTCTTTAAGATAAGGTCATGACCCATTCCGAAACTACGAAAGCCTCAACGGCTAGACCAATATGAAATGGGATCACATGACTAATTGCCCTTATTCACCCGAAAGTGTTCAGCAGTAGTACCCCAAAATGCCAATTTAATGCTTCTAGTTGACCGACTAAAAATTCAATTCTCAAATATTGATGTTTAGGGGTATTCGGGTCTGTTATGAATAAATATCACATTTAATATTGTTGCTGACAAATAGTTTTCATAGCATTAAGACCTTTATGATCCACTTTTAATTATACAACAAAATTAGGCGGAAGGCCAGAATCTGCTAGAAAAAATCAATTTATTTCAGAAGTTAAAAAATCTTTCCAACTCATAGAATTAAAAAAAAGAGAGAAAAGAAATACTTACTTATGTTAGAAGCTATCTTCCATAGTAGTTGTTTCACGAAATTTCTAATTGTATCTTATTTGGTAATTCTTTGAGATGAGGCTTCCTAATCTAAGTATTAATTATTTTGGACTGTTGTTCTCATCTTGTAATTGTATTTATTTGGTAATTCTTTGAGATGAGGCTTCTTAATCTATGTTTTAATTATTTTGGACTGTTGTTCTCATCTTGCAATTGTATATTATTTGGTAATTCTTTGAGATGAAGCTTCTTAATCTAAGTATTAGTTTATTTGTGGACTGTTGTCCTCGTCTTGTAATTGCATATTATTTGGTAATTGTTTGAGATGAGGCTTCTTAATCTATGTATTAGTTTATTTGTGGACTGTTGTCCTCGTCTTGTAATTGTATATTATTTGGTAATTCTTTGAGAAGCTTCTTAACCCTTTAAACCCAAAAGAATGGATATCACAGCCCTGGCGACACAACAGCGCTAAAATTTATCCTTTATCCTTTGGACACTGACCTACAAAAAATGACCAACTAAACAGTCAAAGCCTTCCTATAAAAAGACCATGTTAGGGTTTTTGGAATCAGTGTTATCCTTTCACCCAGATGAGTTACTCTCCAAAGTTAACAAGCCTTATCCATCCAGGTTTTTGGAATCAGTGTTATCCTTTCACCAAGATGAGTTACTCTCCAAAGTTAACAAGCCTTATCCATCCAGGTTTTTGGAATCAGTGTTATCCTTTCACCCAGATGAGTTACTCTCCAAAGTTAATAAGCCTTATCTGCCTAAGACAGCTGAAAGTGAATGCAATGACTTTGACTCGGATTTGACTTTGTGTAATATGATTCCACAGACCAAGATTTAACCACTGCTTCACTCTGGTTGCCCAAATACTATTGATTGAATAAGAAGAAATTGCTAGACACATAATAGCTTGGACTCTGAAATCGTATTATGCGAGTTCAAATCCCAGTCAAAACCATTACATTCACCTTTAGCTGCCTTGAGCAGATAGGGCTCGTTAACTCAAGAGAGCAGCTCATCTAGGTGAAGGGTAACACCGAATGTAAAAAGCCTGGGTAAGAGCACGTAAAAATGGCCCCATGCCAAACTTGGGTTGGTACTCACCAAGCAAATATTTATACAATATAATATAGAGAGAGAGGTTGAAAGAGAGATGGATTTATAGATGCATATTTTAAGCGTGATAATGATTTTCTTATTAATCCTAATAATGAATTATTTTGGTAATTTTTATGCATTGAAAAAGATCTGTGAAGCCAAGAAGGAGCCTTACCGCCTCGAGGGAGCTTGCACCCCCCCCAGCAATTGCAGGGTGCTCTTCTTGTGGGGCCCCTAAGCACGGTCTGACTACTGATGATAAAAAAATCCCTGCACTTATTTATTTATTTATTTTTCTAAGAAAAAAATCATTAATTGCTTAAAACACAGGTGAAAATAAGGACAAAAATAGTATCAAAGCAACGTCAGACAGTAAGTACTTACAATAAACGAGCGTAAGAGTTGATATCTCGTAAAATACAGAAACCCAAAGAGAAATAATGCCATAATAAAAAATGAATTAATTTATGTAAGTTAAAAGTACATGCGTTGATCAAAATATCGAATATAAGAATAGCTAAATAACACGGGTTATGTATACAGCAGATTAAGTATTCTGACATTCTACTAGTTATTTCAAGGTAGGAATTAACTGCAACTAGAATAATGAAAACTATTTGTCTTGTAGAATAAGATAAAAATAGAATAATTTATTTGAAAAAAAAAAATGTTAAGAAAAATAAATTATTGATAAAAAAAAATTATTTATCTTTCCAAGTTTTCGGGATTGTACTTGAAAATAATTGAATAGCAAAGGAATACCAGAATAAGAATAAAAGAATATTCGCTGATTTCCGTTGGAAGTCGAAGAAGGTTGATCTGTTTCCAATCGTTTTACAGTCTCTTATTTTTTTTGGCGATTTGTAAGTTTTGTCGGCGAAATTATGGCTTTATCTGAAAACGGAGCTTTAAAAGGAAGACCAGACAATGGAATTGTTGTAAGTTGGGACTGTGTACTTATCGGATATTTTGTTTTTTTTCAAAGAATTTCAGTCTAATTTAGTGTCTAAAGGATAAACTCCCAAAATCTGCGTAAAGACATAACTTTCTTATATTTTTATCATTCGTTTAAGAAAAAAAAATTTATTTTACCAGAAATTAAATTAATGTATACTTTTAAATCAAATTGATTCTAAATTAATTAATTTTGCTCAACCACCTCATATAATTTCTTCCTAAAAAATTTTAATGTTAAAAATAAACGGTAAAAATACCCTTTTTTTTTACATTTGTTGCTAAAAAAAAGCACACCTTTTTTTTGTACGATATTGAAAAAGGTGATATCGAAACTGAATCGTTTAAGAATTAAACAAAATTGTTTAATTTATTAAATTAAAGTTAATTTTTCTTAAATGAATTTGTATTCTTAAAAAAAAAACGTTTTTGATTTGAATTTATTTAATAATCGGGAGTAGAAATTAAAATCATTGTCGATGTCGTCACGTGTGGTCCTTTTTCGCATCTTTTTAAAAATATAAATTTAAACCTATTTATATTCAGATTTAATTTAAAATAATCTTTAAAATACATAACCCGTAATTTTAGTAGTTATTAACCTTTTAACTTTCATGATAAGAAATATATTTAAAATCGCAGTTGTCGATTTTTCTTTCTTTTACAACCCTTGAAAAAATATTAAGTCCGGACGGCGGCGGACTCCCGTAAGGTCAGACCTCGATGATGACAATAAGGAGTGACCCCCTAAAAATCTCGGGGACCTCCCTCCCACATAATTAACTTTCAAAATCAATAGTTTTTCTGTAAAATCAGAAATTATTGTTTACCTTACTTTAAACGTTTTATTCCCAAAATTTATTTTCTTAAATATATTAGTTTTAATTCAGAAAATATATCCACGTTTTGTGTAGTCTAGTCTATTCCTCCTTTCACTTAACCTTAACTTCTATCTTAGTCATAATATATTTTAATTGTTATTAAATAAAGAAAAATAAATTATTTATTGATAATCTTCTAGTTTAGCGTTGTAACATCGTGAAGTAAGTAGTCTAGTGTCGTGATACTGAAACAGTGAATATAGTCTCTCTTTAAAAATCTACCAAAAACATGGTAATTATCTAATTAATATGAAATTATCACCGATTATTAAGTGAAGAATGAACTTTATAACCATGTAATTTTTCTTTTTATAATTGATATATAAATAATATTTTTACCGGTTACTGCAAGAGATATTAACGACACTAAAGTAAACTACGACATTACGAGGTAACAACGCTAAACTGGAAGATAACATTTATTTACTTCTTGAAAAATCGATATATTTTTTTTCGTTTCTATAATTTTGTTCATTGAATAACATCAAAATAAAAACTTTGTTTATTATTCATTAAAAAGAGACAAGGAAAGGAAAAAATCTAAAATTTGATTTGTAGAATTTCACCGTAAAAACCGATTTATGTTTAATGTTTTGAATTTTATTGAATGAAAGAGAGACTGAAACAAAACCGACACGTGGTCCTTCAGCCACCCACCCATCTCTACCGCCTTTGTATTTTATTTATTAACTTAAAACATTTCGTCCTTTTTAAAAATAAAACGATGATAATTTAATCCTTGGGGACCACGGATTCAATTATATTTAATTTTCAATTAAATAGAGCTTTCAGAATTAAAAAAAAATATATAATTTATTTTCCATCGTAACACAAAACGAAAGACGAATCAGTAATCAATCACATGCGTAGTATTTTCTCCTACACCAAAACAGTACTTTTCATTTTGAAGTCTCGTTTCGTTTCACTAAACAAAAGTCATTTTATTTATTTATTTTTTTTTAATATGAAAAATCTGTTGCATTTTAGTAAAACCTTATTTTTTTTTTCTTTTAAAAATCGTCTAGTTTAACGTTGTAACTTCTTAACGCGGTAAAAAAAAAACTCACAGAGGTAGGTGGTGGGATTTTTCTCAATGGAGTCTCTCTTTAAAAATCTACCAAAAATCAGGTAGATATCTAAACAATTTGAAATTTTCACCGATTATTAATTAAAGAATGAATTTTATTAGAACGTATTTATTTTTTAATAAATCAATATATAGATATATTTTTGCCCCCTTCTTTATTTGATACTTCCTGATTTTGAGGAAGATGATGAATATTGTAGAAACACAGAATCGATTATTTAAAAAAAAAAAATTACACGGTTGAGGCTTCAACGTTATAAAGTTCATTCTTCTCTTAATTATCGGTTAAAATTAAACATAGATAATTAACTAATTTTTGGTAGATTTTAAAGGAATAATACTGGGTTTTTAAAAATTCCATAATTTGGTCGGATTTTTTTTACGAAACTAAAATACTTTACACACTAACTGCGTTACAAAGTCACAGCGGCAGAACGAGATTGCCTTTTTTTTTATCAAGTTTTTAAATTTCTAGGGTAACCTTAAATTCTTTTTCTGTACTGACAGAAAAAAAAACCCTAGTGCCAGTGCTTTTTCTTTTTAAGCCTTTCGATCCTAATCGGCCGATATATCGGCATTAGTAACTTAAGGCAAAAATAAAACATACAGACAGAACCCTCTGACTCTTTAATAGAAAGGCTTTGAGTGGGTGTGTGACTAGTTGGTAATTTTTTTTTAAGTCCGTGTCCTAAGGATAAGGCCGAAATATCGGCGCCTCTGTGTGTGTCTTCTTTTGCCTTATGTTGCCACAGGGTTGTTGTTGTGATATCGGTTCTTTAGGGTTTGAAGGGTTCCCTGGGTTCATAGAGCGGCGGAACCCCATGGAAACATTATAGGTTGGCTAGAGGAACCCCTATGCAATAATTTGTCTTAAAACAAAATTAAAAAAAAAATTTCCAGAGTAAATGTTTGTGGAAAAAAAAACTACTTGTTTGAATATATTACATTTTATTCTCGTGAAAAACTCCATGGAGAAAAACTTTAGTCTGGTGTTTCTAGCATTTCATAACTCTTTGAAATTGATTCGTGGTTTTGACAGAAAACACAGAGTTCATCTTCCACATTGTTTTCAAATGCAGTGAGTTTAATTATGTAAAATTTTGGACGCTTATACAATAAAACTTGAATTTGAAAAGAAAATATTTTATGAAATTAAATTTAAAATGTTTATGTGTCGTTCTAAATTAAAAATTGAGAAATTTCGGAACCCCACATATGGACTACAACTGTACAAATGAAACTCCGGTTGAAAACCACTGTTTGCTCTCCGGGGCTCCCCAGAGCGCCAGCGAGTGTCTTTACCTAAAAGTAGGACTTTCTAGTTAATAGAGTCTACCGTAACTGTATTTTTTTATCATCATTATTTGAATTTTGAGTTAAGTTCAAATTAAGTTCACCAAGGAAAGGGACTTATTCACTTTCAATCCGAAAAACAAAAGCAAAAAAACTCATAAATTTTTTTTATTTCGTAAAAGTAGGGTTTTTGGTTTTGAAGATTGACAGTTTTAGTCATTTTTTGTCAAATGTGGTTGGTGTGACTGTTGACTTTTTCTAGTTAAAGTTCAGGGGTTATCAGCTTTTTTTAGAACCCTTATTTTTGTCCTAGTGGACCCAGGCAGGGCGGACCCCCTCAACTATATTGGTCATCATCGAACAATATTCTATTTTTCAATAATATAAATTTTGCGACCTTAATAATCAGGCTTTACTTTATGAAACCTAATTTAATGCAAATATAGTAACAATGAATGATGATAATAATAATCAAACTCAAACTAACCGTTTAAATCCCAATGGGCCGATATATCGACCCCTTGCGACCTAAGGCAAAACAAGACTGATATTCCGGCACCAATATAATCCCCTTAGAACGAACTCTAACTAGTTAGTAATTTTGCCAAGCCAGGATCCAAAGGATAATAAATGCCTTGGGTCTGGCTGGAGGACCAGTAAAAATATTCCGTGGACCTCGTTTGAGAACCCTTGTTTGTTTTACTCATGAATTTATCTTGTTGGGGAAATTTAAATTAATTTCTATTTTTGAAATAAGAACGATGAGTTGTTTTAAGAGATCTCGTTTTTCATTCATTCATCTTTTCCATTCATTAATTAAAACTCGTTTACGTTTCTGTAGTCATTGATCACTCACTCGACTCGACTCTCACGTAATTATATTTCAATTGTTTAATCTTTCTCTCTGTTTGTGGTGGTACTGGTACTACTGGTGTACGGACTTTTCACCACTCAACCTTTTATCACCCCATCATCATTAATCAGTAATCACGGAATATCAAATTAATCACTAGACTTTTAACCCTTTAAATCCTAAAGAACCGATATATCGGCCCTGGCGACTTAAAGCAAAAGAATAATACACACACACAAAGGATATTTCAACCTCCGTCTTTGGGCACTGACTTAGCAATATTACCAAGTAGTCACTCGGAGCCGTTCTATTTAAAAAAAAACATATTAGGGTCGAAATGTCAGTGTGTGTGGTTTTTGCCTTTGATTACTAAGGCCGATATATCGGCCCCTTAGGACCGAAAGGGTTAATAACATTTTTCTCATCACGTGGACGTTTGATCACTCCGTGAATTTGGGATTTCTGAAAGCGTTTAAACGGTGTTATCAAATATATCTTTCTTTTTTTAACCACACTAGTACTATTTGTTCTGGGATGATGATTCTTCATTAATATGTATTTTTGCGAACAGTTGTATCTTCACTTTTGGTAAAAATAACCCCTAAATTGTCAAAGGTCCTAAAAAAATTTTACGTAAATAAAAACATAATTACATAAATGACATTATTAAATGTAATTTTTTTTTTTTTCTCTAGAGTAATTAAAGTTCTCGATGTCAGGATGATTAAATTTTTGTTCACGTGATGAAAAAACCACGTGGTTAAAAGTCTAGTGATTATATTTCCGTGATTAATAGTCGGGTGATGAAACGCCAGGTGATGAAAAGTCAGTAAAAACCGGGTATTTATTCAGATCTCCTTTTTCTTTATGAAGAATAATCATATTTACAATTGTCGCTGACAAAAATAGTTTTCATTGTGTTAATCTCATTCCTAACCCTAATTCCTAACCCTAAGTCCAACCTAGCAGAGAGAGAGCAGAGCACACACTGGGGGGGGGGCACTGACTGACCTGCGTGCGCCGAATACCAAAAAATTAACATTTGAAATCTTAATTGGTGTTTTGAGTGGCTAGTTGGTCATTTTGCTAAGTCATGATTCTAAGGGTTACAAAAAGTATTTATTTTCACGAAAAGTATTGATTTTTAGAGGTATCTAATCTTCTAGTTTAGCGTTGTAACTTGCAATCTTGCCGAAAAAAAAAATTATGCATGATAATTTAAAAAAAAAAAAAAAAGAAAAATCATTTAGGTAGTAATTAAATTAATTTTTTTTTTTACCTTTTTGGATTTATTTTCTTGAAAACAATAGGGTCATTAAAAAAAAAACTGTGTACACACTCCTACACAAACACAACAACCAACAACACACCTGTGACATTAGTGACACGACTGACGATCATGCAAAGAAGTAATGTCCCAAAAATAACTAATTCAGGGAATCAATGGATTTTTATTTTAAAACCAACTGAATTTTATTTTGGCAATCTTCTAGTTTAGTATCGTGACTCCGTTGTCATAAAATAGTTTTTTAGTGTTGTAAATTCAGTGTACACAAAATCAGTTAAGTTGATTTTTTTTAAAATTTTCTTTTAAGCTAATTAAAATCTATTAATTCTTAACAACTTTTGTTTTGTTTTTCCCCAGAAAACTCTGAATTTTATCATAAAAGCAAAAATCTATAAAATTTTAATGAAAAAAATTTAAACTTTTTTTTCTTTAGAATAAGCAATTATGAAGACAAAAATGATTTACCTGATTTTTTTGTAGATTTTTTAAGAGTGACTCCCTTATTTGGCCGGTTTGATTATATAGCCATTAATTTCTATTTATCAAAATTGAATTAATTTTTAAATAAAGTATAAAATTTTTAACTATCATAGAGACAAAGTTCTTCCAATTTAGATTTTTTTTAATTTAGAAGTGAATTAAAAATAGAAATGATAATTAGAAATAAAAAAAGTAAAAAAAAAAATACTATATTTTTCATTGATAAAAATACTTTTATTTTTTTAAAGGGTAAATTTCACTAAAAATCAATAATGTAATATGAAGTTGTTTTTTTTTTTTTTTTAATTATTTAAATAATTTTAAACAAAAAAAAAATTTTTTTTTTAATTTTTTTAATTAAAA
>JAUZSX010329344.1:0-11139 GCA_034780655.1 Idiosepius hallami | reverse complement strand
ATTTTCGAGTTTCCTTGACCATCTACAGGGTGATGGTTTTTCATTCTTACTTTTGAGTTAAGAAAAAAATTAATTCCAAAACTCAGCTATGTCAATCTCATCAGTTTAGGCAGAGTCGCCATCAAAATGAAGTAAAATACACTAGAAATGCATATTATACAGTAAATAGAAATACAAGTTCTGGAATCGTAATAGTTTCAACACTAGTCTCTTTATTACACCTATATTTGAATTAATATACCCTTGTGAAAGATATGAATGCAAACACTCACACAAGATATGATTGAAAATAGTGTATATTTAGTTAATCGCACACCATCCCAAATTAAGCACAAGGCTATTTTTACATCCTCATTATATGCCTAGTCTTTTGTAATCGGTGTTGTTCTTTGCCTAAATTATTTATTCTCCTGAGTTAACGAGCCCCATCTGTACGAGGCAGCTTAAGGTATATACAATAGTTTTGAATTAAAAAAAAATTGTGAATCTGGTTTTAGTTATAAAACTCTTTCAACGAGTGAATATTTATTAATAATGATCATTAAATGACCGAAAATGTTGGTTGGTTTTAAAAAAAACTAAAAAAATGTTTTTTTTAAATTAACAAACAAGTTCATAAGAGGACTTGTCTAATGCGTTTGTTTCGATGTTCTTTGAAATGAACAACATAATAGATGTTTTTGTTTTTTTTCTCCTGTAGAAAAGAAAAAAGAAAACTGATTTTCACGAAAAGCCAAAAGATGAAAGAAAATAAAGCAACACTAGAAGAATAAGAAAAAAAATGCCCAAGTAGATTTATGCTTGAGGATCTCCGCTTGGCAGGACAACTAATATTATAATAAAATCAGAAACAAAAGCTCATAACATACGCTCATAAAATAGGACAGCTCAAAAACGTGTGATGCAAGTAGCCTGCCTTAACAATGGCGAATAGCGTTCTAACGTAAACCACAAATCGAGTAAATGGCGCAGAGCCCATCTATATTACCAGGAAAAAAAGCTGTAAAATAAACGACTAAAAGCATATCTACTGAAAAAGAAAAGAAAAAAAAACCAATATGTAATATTTTTTGTACGCCACGAAGCGTTCTAAATTATAATCAGTGTTCATGATGAGAGTAACACATCGGACTTGCAAAACCTATCAGATTTGACAAAAAAGTAAAGCTACACATGGGTTGAAAACCATTTATCTATCAGTATTAGAACTTGTGGTGTCTCGAGTTTTCAAACTTTTTTTTTAGATTTTAGTATGAGTAGTAAATATAAGTAATTGTAAGGGCTTATCCCACATGTTATTTAGTTTAGTTTTTGCTGCGACAAAACCAATCTAATCCCAGGACTTTATATTTGTCAATCTTGTATGTATATTCATTTAAATCCCATGCTGCTTAAAAAAATATTGATTCAATTATTTTTTCTTATAGAAATCTACTGATTTAGATAAACAGATTTAAGACTTGATTTTCAACAATGTATACAAGCTTTTCTTCGCAAATATGATATTGATTTGTACAATTAAAAAAGACCGATTTGGTTCTCGTATCAATACAGCGCGTAGCTTCACACATACACACACACACACACATACACACACACACACACACTCACACACACACTCACACATACACACACACACACACACATATATACATATATATATATAGAAATAATGAAAAAAAAAAAAAATATATATGAAATACTGATGCTTCAACATTTCAGTTAAATCTTCGTCAGGGCATATTTCGTATTATCTATTTTACTGTATCCACAAGACGATAGGATGGATAGTAGATATATGTTTAAAGAAATATAAGCTTTAAAGTTATGCATTGTCGGAATTTATTTTCAATTTATTCACACACACACACACACACACACACACACACACATACATATATATGTGTGTGTGTGTGTGTGTGTGTGTGTGTGTAAAAAGAGAGAGAGAACGCGAAAACGGAGTGGGTTAGACTAAGAGAGAGGGGGAGGAGAGTAGTTCTTGTAGTTATGTTAGATGCCGTTCTATTTTATAATATTTTAAATTTCAACTTTTATTTTGCCGTCTATCAATACCATTGCTGCTGTTGGGATTTGGATTTTGTAAGTAATTTCCTAATTCTGTTGGGATATAGACGATATGAGTAATTTCCAAAATCGTTTTTACTTCAATGTATCTTTATCTTCCGCATGTGGTGGAATTCATTCGACAGAAATCGTGTTAATCCGGCGAGTGTCAATAAATGTCTGTTTCGAGACAAAATATTTGTTTTTCCTCGCTATCCATTTTATTGGCCTTCCTTAAGTAATGCCTTCTATGCAAAGTATGCTTTGGCTGTTTCCTTCAATTGAACCCATTATTCGTGATGGTAAATTTATAATCATTAATTTGCCTTTTAACACACCAACTAATTAAATAAACTATGTTTACACACCTGAATAAAATATAGTAAAAACTTTCCTTCCTCTTATATTCGGCTGTGTTCTGTGTCCTAAGTTAATAGCTCACATGTTTAGATCACATATGAGCCTACCATTACTATGTCTTATTATTTTCGTTCTTATCTTAAAACTATACATATTCTGATCTGATTGTTGTTAACTAAAACTTTTCTAGTTCCTCATGCTGTCAAAATCACTAACAAACACACCGAAATGTAATCCAAAGAAGTGACGTTGATGGGCACTGTGATGACTATTACTGACACGATAGGCTCTTTAAATGTCTTGGAGATGTATTTGATTTAAAGACATTGACCCCCTCTCCAAATCAGATGGATATAGACGAATGTTGAAAAATTACTTGAAATTATTTTCCTTGTTTTATTCGTTTTTTTAGTGATTTTCTGTGGTTTTATGTCTTGTTTTTGTCTTCGGCTTTTCTGTTTCTCTTTTTAATTTGGCGTTTTTTTTTGTCTTTTTAAATTTTCTGTTGTTTTTATTTTCTTTTTGATTTACTTATATTTTTGGTTTTTATGGTTTTTTCCCTTTCATTTTAAGTTTTTCTCTTTTTATTTTTGTTTATTCTTTCTTTCTAACTTTTCTTCTGGCTTTTTCTCATTTTTTTAAAAATTTCTAACTTTTTCTTTTTTTTCTTTTTTGGGGAGGGGCAGGGGGTATTCTTTCTGCTTTTTTTTATCTTATTATCTAAGTTATTTTTGTTTTCTTTTATTATAATTCCTTATCCCTTCATTATTCTTTCATTTCTATTTTTCCGTCTTTATTTTTAAGGTCTTTGTCTTATTTTTTCCTTTCTTTCATTCTTTGTTCCTTTTCTTTTGATTCTTTTTTCTTTCCTTCATTAACTTATTTTTACATTTTTATTTTTCAATGATTTTACCTCGTTTCCACCTCCTTCTACATTTTCAGTTTCTTTTTTTTGTCTTATTTGTACAAAGACCTATTAGAAAGCAAGTATTACTTTTTTTTTAAATTTTGTTTTTAATGTTGAAAAGCTACGAAGATACGAATGTTAAAAACAAGTGACAATTTGTACTCCAGAAAAATTATTTTGCATATACAAAATCTCCGCTATTCTAAATGTACTTTTGCCAGCGATAAACGATTCCGTATACAGTCGAGTAAGGAGCGCTCTTTGTCACTCACGTCTCGGTTACCGTTATGAAATCGATAAACCCATATTTTATCTATAAGGTAACCAACTGCATCGGTTTTCCAAACGTTCAACCGTGCCAGTGAAATTAAACGAGTTCAATTTTTTTCTGCATCAAAGAATTCAATGACCCATCTCTGTTTCTGAAGTATCTTCATGATAGATTTAACTCCTATGAGTCAGACACCGTCAATGTCTACAATACTGAGATGAAACTTGGGTCATAAGAGATCATAAATGCACAATTTCACTCATCATAACGATGGAATTTGCAATCTTCTCTTATTGATAAAAAAGGAAGCGTTGCTTTTGGAATGATAGATATGTATTAGAGGTGTTACTTCTGGAACCATCCTCATACACATTTTTTTGTTTCTTTTCTGTTTTATATAAACCGTTACACTTATTGGTGCGTTGGGCAGCAATTGTTTTTACTGTTTCCGTAGCATACATATTTTACGAGAAACAGTCACTAGGCCTATGCTCAACTACCAAACTAGATTACCTTTGTTGGGCTTTTTAAATCAGTGTTGCCCTTCACCTAGATGAGATACAATCCCGATTTAACGAACCCCATTTGTCCAAGGCAGTTAAAGCTAGATGCATTGGTTTTGACTGGGATTTGAATTCATGCAATACGATTCCATAGTCCGAGCATTTACCAATGCGCCACCCCGTCACCTTCTTTTCTGTTTCTGTGTCTCTTATTATTAGTTTTGATTGATTTTTTCATCGAAACCAAACGTTCGCGGTGTGAGCTAAAAAGTAATAAGTTATCGTGACAAAATGTTAAAGTTTATAACAGGGTTCGAAAAATGATTGCCTAAATCCTTTCAGCTCACCTAACTTTGTCCAATATTTCTACTTGTGTATTTTTTACCTTTATTCTTTCCTACCTTTACTCTCGCTGTTGTTTCAGTATTACGTTTTGCTATAGATTTTGTCACCAAAGAAGAAATTATTGGAAATGAAGTATGGAGTCCAGCAGAATTTATTTCTTCTGGCGATGACATATAAGCGAATAGAAACCATTCACTAATAAAAAAAATAAAAAAGAAGTATTAACAATGTATAAACATGTATGTATGTAAATATGTATGTATAAGTGATCTTCTATGTCCGTATGTATATTTGTGTGTTCGCTTTTGTGTATTTATGTATGTGTGGGGAACAGTCTCTACCAAACTAGTTTGCCACATTTTTGACTGAAGTCTTAAAATTTGGTATACGCGTGAAAAACAAATTCGATTTGTTATTAAGCTGGAAATGTAGCTGCTGAGGGGTGAATCTTAAAAAAATGAATCATTGTGGTCCTTAGCGTGCCCAGAGATGGAATTACGTTAGTCAATGAGTGTCAATATAACTGTAGATTACGAAAATTATTTTTGGCGGTCTAAAAAAATTACGGCTGTTTTAGGTTTATGGCATCCTTTTAATTTTTCTGTTTTTTTTTTTTAAGAAAAAAACATTTTTTTCATTAATTTTTTTTATAAAAGTGTTGATAAACATTTATATCAATCATCTATAGATCTCCTGAAACACTTTTGATTTATTATAAAATATTTAAAATAAATATTAATGATAACAAAAAACAGCTGAATTCAAAATTATCGGCACCCTTTATCAATAGCCACTTGCAACGTCTTTTTTTTAAATAACAGCTTTCAGAATTTTTCTATACGACATTACTAAATTCCTACACACATCAACAGAAATATTAAATCATTCTTCCCTGGCGATGTCTTGTAATTCCTTCAGGTTCCTTGGTTTCCTTCTTTTCATATTCCTCTTCACCACAGCCCACAACTTTTCAATTGGATTCAAGTCCGGGCTTTGACTTGTTCCTTTTAATCCCTATTTCTTCCTTTTCTTCGTTGTTTTCCTCTTCCTTCATCGTATTTTTTTCATTTCATCATCATTAGAATCATCTTCTCAATGTTTTTAATTTTCTACTCAATTTAGTTTACTCTCTATAATTTATTTTCTTTTAACCAGTTTTGTTTTACTATTAAACGCAGCATTTTATACCAAAAAAGGAAAATATTCTTTTCGTTTCTAAAATTCCACCCTCAGTTTATTCATCCCTTTTCCTTTATATAGATTTATTCGGTTGCCTCTTTTATATATTCTCGTATCCAATCTCTGCTCGTCTAAGTTCAAACCTGAGGTCTAGAGTCACAGACAATTTACGTTTCTGATTATATTTTACACTCGACTAGTCATTGAAGTGTAATCTTGATGATCAGCATTGAACCAGAACTGATGTGTTGCAAGTGTTCAGTGAAGGAGAGTATATTATTACGGAAAGCGCTTTGCTCACCACCAACAATATTTTTTCTTCCTCCTAATTTATTCGGAGTTCTACTTCTTTTCTTTTTCTTCAGTATCTTTAGTTCTTCTTCTTCATCATCATCATCTTCTTCTTCTTCTTCTCCTTCGTTTCTCTTTCCTTTTCTTCTTGTTTCTTTTAACTTCCCGCCAAATCTTTTTCCTTTAGACAGCGAGGTTAAGTAGCAGTTAAAGCTTGTATTCTGGAAACGTATTACACGAGTTCAAATCCTAGTCAAAACCGACACATTAACTTTCAGCGGGAAAGTATCTTATATAGGTGTAAAGGTAACAGTAATTAAAAAAAACAGGTTGTATGAGATCCTTTTCCTCAGATAGAGTAAATCTAGATATAGAATGCAACTGATTACAAATGCCTAAGTATAACGAAGACGTAAAAATGGCCTCGTGCCTAACTAGGGTTTGTGCTCGAGCAAGTTCATATATCCTTTACTTCTTATTCTTATTTAATATTTTGGTACTTCTTTTCTATTTCTTTTTCTTTTTACTTTCTTCTTCTTTCTTTTTCATCCTTTTATTCAACTTCATTTTCTTCTTTATTGTTCTAGCTATTTCTTCCTTTTCTTCTTTTTCGGCTACTAGTTCTTTATATTTAATTTTTCCTTCTTTCTTTCTTTGTCTCTTTTTGTTTATTCGTTGACTTCATTTTTTTCTATTTGTCATAATTTTTATTTTATTATGTTTTTTTTATTTACTTCTTAGTGTTTATTTTTCTTTCTTTTTAACTTTTCTTTTTCGTTTTTCATCTGTTTTGATTCCCATCCAATCATCTTATTTTTCTTCTTCGCTATTTTCTGCAATTCGTTTTCTTCAATTATTTAATTCCTCGTATTTCCTCTATTTTCCTTTTTCTATAACTTTTGATATCTTTTTTTATTCTTTCTTTTAATTGTTTTCATTTCTCTTTTCTGTTTCTGTTTCTTTTCCTTTCACTTCTACTCTTTCTTCCTTTTTTTCTTCTAATAGTTTTCTATTCCTTTCCTGTTTCTTTTCCTTTCACTTCTACTCTTTCTTCCTTTTCTTCTTCTAATAGTTTTCTCTCTCTTTTATTTCCTTTTTCTTCTTTACTTTTTTCTTTTTTTTTTTTTGGTTTTGTGACTCCTCTTTTTCTTTGTTTCATTTGTGCTTCTTCTCTTTTTTCTTCTCTTTTTATTCCATTCTTTTCTTTTATACTAAAATTTTTATTCAGATTTTTCTAAGTGTAGCTGTAATTCTTCTGATTATTCTTGATCTTTTTTCTTCTTCTATCCATTGTTTTTTCCTGTTCCTCTTAGTTTTCTGTGTGCAACTCACCTTGTCTTTTGTTTCTTCAACTTCCTAACTCTTGCTTTTCTTCTATCTGTTTGGTAAAATTCTCATAATCGCGCCAGAGTCTAGTTTGACGTCAGTCTCATTTCCGCTGTCATTTCAACGATCAGGTGCACGAAAGCAAAAATTACTGGAAAGTTAAACAAAAAACAAACAAACAAAAGAAAAAGGAATTACAATCCAGACAATCGCGACTAAAAAGGAAACAAAGAAGGAAAAAGAGAATAATGAGATGGCGATGATGATAATACTACTGTTTCTGTCACTGCTGCTGCCCATGATAATGATGAGGATGATGATGATAGCAAGAACGTTGAGGATGATGATGATGATGAAAGGGTGATAAAGACGACGACGACGATGATGATGATGATAAAGATGGTGATGAGGATGATGATGAGGATGATGATGATGAAAGGGTGATAACGACGACGATGACGACGACGATGATGATGATGAGGAAGATGATGATGATAAAGATGGTGATGATGATGATGAAAGGGTCATAACGACGACGACGAAAAATTGAACTTTTGTACAGTTATAAAATATTTATTATCCAAATGACATTAAATAGTTTTAAAGAAAGAAAGAAAAACTGAGGAAATTTGTCATATGCCTCCGACTTATCATAAAAAAGATATTTATTTAACTTTTGTTGAAAATGAGTTGTTTCTGCGAATGGCCACCTGGTATGTGTTAACAATTCTTGTCTGTCATCACTAGTCTAAAGGGAGAGAAGATAATAAATGTTTAACTGTGACTATAAATAGACTCATCCAATTAATCACAAACCAGTTCCGGTCAGCCATAGTTCTGTCCTTACGCTACTTTTTTTTTTACCTCAGCAATGCTTTTTATTGTATTTCTACTACTCGTATTGACGACACACAGTATCTATTATTATTATTTTTTGCTTAAATGGTAAGGAGTGTATAGGGCACCAAATATTAATGAAAATGTCTTCTCTTAGGTACAATAATACATTAGGGTTAAATAAAGAGTTTAAGGAGTTCTTAGGTGGTAGATTTTCAAATAAAGAAGTTCCTACTATTAGAAATAACCATAGTCTGATGTATTGTTTTACGTTTTTGAAATAAAAAATTATAACAGTTTTGAGCTTCCGTAGTTTCAAAAGCCACATGGTGAGACTGCTCTGTTTTAGTTTCGATGAAAATCGCAACTTCGTTTCTAGTCCTCTCGTTAAAAAAGCATTTTATTTAAAGAATATATGGACTATAAAATATATATACCAATAAATTCTCTAAAATAAAGAGGGGCAATACTCATGGATCATCATTTTTAAAAGATAAGTGATTTTTTTAATTTATGCAGATTTTTTTTTTTAATTCGGACTAAGTTAGAATTCGTCGATTTTTTCTAAACTATTTTTTTTTAAAACTATTTTTGAAAAACTCATTGCATATTTTTCCATTAAACCTTTTATTATTTAAAAAAAATGTCTTTCCTTCTTTTATTTAAAAAAAATAATAAGGTTTTAAATTAATTTTACAAATAGTTATAAGCTTCGAAAGCTAGTAAGTCTAATTGAAAACAAATTATCACAGATTTCTAAAATCCGTTCTCTGACACTCCTATCCGTACACGTGTTTCAAGCCTTTCCCTTGTGGCTATCCTCATGCGGAATTTTCGTAGCTTTCAATCCGGTGTACCTTTTACTACTGTTTCTTGATGAAAATTTAGAAATCATGCTTAAAAGAATTATATGCAAGAAAAAGACATTGTTTTTGGACCGACCTAATAGTAGTTGTATTTCTAGTTAAAATAAATGGGATTGAAATTTAGATCTAGATAGAAAATTACTCAAAGAGAATTCAACATATACAAATACAGGTTTGGGCAAATAATACTTTACTAAGAAACAAAAAAAAAATTTTTTTTTTAAAAAAGGTATTAAGATATGACTTTTAAGGTCAAAAGCAATGCGAGCTTTATTTTTTTTTAGAAAATATAGAAGACATAATAATCTGTGTTGTGCTTTAATTTTTATTTTGTAAGAATCTGAAAGGAATTAATCAAAGATTATTATTTTACTATATTTATAAAATTGCTTAAGTCGGGATAATGTTGAACCACTATTGCTTGTATTCTCAAACGATTATCTTGTTGCCCAAATCATTAAAAAGAATACTACTACTAAGTGACATCAAGTTAGATCGAAAGTGATGCTATAAGATAATTACAATCCACGTATTTTCAATGAAGATATTTATTAATTCATTGCTATTCTAAATTGTTATTGATAATAATAAACATATAAGGTAAATAATGGGTTAACAGAAAGTTGTTTGAAATCATCCGTATACAGGCATAAATTCTACCAAGCTGAATAAAAACACATACAAACTTCCTCTCTCTCTCACACACACAGACACTCACACAGACACACACACAGACACACACATATATATATGTATATATGTATATATATATATATACCCACACATATATATATATATATATATATATACATATATATATATATATACAATCAGAACACAGAGATAGCATTTGATTATTCAGATATTTGAATTAACAAGACACACTTATTATTTGTTATATAATTATATGCAAATACGTTTTGTTTAATTAATATATATGTATATATATAATATATGTTTATATATAATGTGTGTGTGTATTTATTTGTATGTATATATCTATATGTATGTATATTTATATATATATATATATATATATGTATATATATATATATATACAATATAGATATATATTACATATACTCATATATATATACATAGATATATATATATATGTATATGTATATATATATGTGTGTGTGTATATGTGTGTGTGTGTGTGTGTGTATGTGTTCACATAAACTTTTGCGTAATTATGCATAGCCATAAATGTGCAATGCCATAAAAAGCTTACACCATTAGAAAAAAAGAGCAAGTTATTCAACTGCAAATCTGACGTTCGTAAATAACGTTAGAACCTATTAATGTTGTTGCCTTGTTTTGTTTTTTATTGAAGCCACAACTCAACTTAAAGAACTTTCTTAATCAATTGCTTTTTATGGATTTTGCAGAAGAAAAAAATACACTAATCTAGCAATGTTCCAAATCCAAAGAAAAAAAAAATAAAATAAAACAATTTTGTTTTTTTCCTGCATAACAAAAGCCAGTGTGGTTTAGAAGATTTTCTTTTAATCAAATCGGATTATAGCTCTCTGAATGACATTGAATCATAATCATATGCTTGGTACATGTCCAACAACTATGGAGGAAAAAAATTATCACAACTAATTTTGATGCATTTTTCTATCTCTATCTCTCTTATTCTTCCATACTCCTCAACCACAAACGTTTACGCTTTTTGCATGTCCCTTGTTTTCACAAAATTAGTCATGATGTGAGAAATGTTAACAGCTTGATCCTAATTTTGATACATATTTATATATATGTATATCTGTCTATCTATTCTTATCTTCTCTCTCTATCTCTTTTTCCTGCTTTTGTATGCTCGCTCTATACACTCAGAACAAACAAACGCTTATGCTTTGTAAATTTTTTTTTTAAGTTTTGTATACTTAGGTAGAATATCTAACGGTCAACGAGCGCCGAAAATGTTTGGAAGATGACTGGGAGATTATATAAAAAAAATCGAAACCACAACTAAATTTCTTGTAAAAAAAAGAAAAAAAATATTGAAAAGAAAAATTAAAATTCTTTTTGATGAAGTGTTTGAACATTTTTTTTTTGTATAACTTTATGACTACATACTCTCGTACTGAAATTCTTAATATATGATTATCTATCTATCTATCTATCTATCTATCTATCTCTCTCTCTCTCTCTCTCTCTATATATATATATATATATATATAT
>JAUZSX010329324.1:0-11140 GCA_034780655.1 Idiosepius hallami | reverse complement strand
AAAACTGAATAAAAAGTCTAATCTAAACTTATATATATATCGAATTTGTCGATGTGGGTGTCTATCTGTGTGTGAGTTTGTTTCGTATGGACTCTGAAATGTCAGGGACAATTTTCTTGAAAATTTACTCAGTTGTGTTTTATGTAACTCGGAACATCCAAATGAAACTTTGTAAGGCGCAAGTGAGATGGGCTGGCCATCTGTTGATCAGCAGTTGGACTTCGCAATCAAAATACGTGAGTTCAAATCCAAGTTGTTCTATTTGTGTTCAAACCTGGTCTAAGGTATGAACCCCTTTATGCCAAGAACAATCATTTTACAGCATATCAACCTTTTTAGGGGTCATTTAATGCCAAGAACAATCATTTTACAGCATATCAACCTTTTTAGGTAATTTAATGCCAAGAACAATCATTTTACAGCATATCAACCTTTTTTAGGTCAATATAATGCCGAGAACAATCTTTTTTTGATAATCATTCTTTTTGTCCACACATAGTTATCTGAATAACACAATGTTCAATATTTAACCTACAGCTGGAGGGAAAGTGGGGATTTACACCTTTCCCAACGGTATTAGTTCAAATGTGAATGTAGATGGAAGGACTGGGATTCAAACTTGCTCACTGACTGCTAATCCACAGTCCCAAGTTGACCTCCCCCCAAAATTATTGGTCCCTTTAATGATGTAGATGTTGGCTAAAATCACAATGTCTTCATTTTTCTGTTTCAAATCAGATGAGATGCCATATTGATTAATGTTATGGTTTAGTTGCCATTTAAAAAAGACAGAAGACAGATGTTTGGTTTTCAACTTGTGTATTTAGCATTTGGTACAGAAAAGTAAGCATCATAAGTCGTCGCACGCATGCTTGGACTAACCACTCCACTTGTCCAGCTTTATATACACACTCGCAGAGTCCATTCAGAGGGGTGTTCCATTACAACAATTTTGTAAATATTATATTTACTTGATGAACAGAACCAACCAAGTTCGGCATAAGGCAATTTTTAATGTAAATCCAATGGTTTTGACTGGGATTTGAACTTGCGTACTATGATTCCAGAGCCCGAGCTTTTACCAATGCACCACCTTTGCTGCCCACAATATATTATATTTACTTGATGAGCAGCACCAACCAAGTTTGTCACAGGGCCATTTTTGAGGTGAATGCAATGGTTTTGACTGGGATTTGAACTCGATTACTACAATTCCAGAGCCCGAGCTTTTACCAATGATTCAACTTCACTGCCCAAATTTTGTAAATATGTCTAAAAGGAAAAGAATAAAATTAAAATCTAATGCATACCAGATATTTGTATCACTTTATGTATCTATAACTAACGAAAGCTGTGTTTACAAATACAGAATGCATACTATCCATTTAGAAATTTTATTATCAAACATTTCTTAATTGTAATTGACAATTGAGGACATTTGGAAATGTGTTTAGCAAAGAGAAAAATAAAAAAAGGAAATTGGTTTGGAAAAATCAATATGGAAAAGTGGTTGCTCTGTTCTGCTTCCAAAACTCGGATGAGAGATTTATCGAATTCAGAATTTGACAGGTTGACAATTGACAAAAAGTGAAAATAAAAATGCCAGTTGTTTGTAATTGCATTGAACTCTGATTTGATCAATTGATTATTTGTGGAGAAAAATGCACGTTTGATGGAAATCAGGAAAGCTATCGACCGATTCCTTTTTTTTTTTAATTACAAATTACAAATATCTCTTAAGTTATTTCATCCAAATGCTATCTGAGACACAATGGTTGCTGTTCTTAAGGCCTTCATACTTCATTCTTTTGCCTTCATACTATCTATAAACCAACACAATAATATTTGAAGTAATATAATAATCCTTTAATGGTGAGTAATACCATTGTTCTAACAGACTGAGCAGCTGTAAACAAGTTGAATCTTGCAGCTAGAGGATAATTCTTGTAATTTTGTTGACGATCAGATACTCACTGTCATGCTGATAGCGTCATGGATAGCCAACTAAGCCTGGATTTAATTCAACATTTGATAAAATACAAGTCAAGATACAATAAATAACGACAAGCAATTTGTATTGTGCAACTGACAACTTAATTAATAAAAATAATCATAATAGTGGGTATTTAGAGTAAAATGGCTAGAGATTGAACTAAACCTCCTTAGAGAGTGACAGGAGACATAAATACAATCCTTGGAGTTTAAGGTCATCTTATTCATTAGATATTTGTGGTGATGATGGTGTTGGTGGTGGTGATGTCTTTATGCAAGATTGTTTAGGACAGGGTTTTGTTTTTTGAAGATCCTTTTAAAAAAGTTTTAAATAATGACTTGTTTTTTTTTTGTTTTTTTTTTTAATTAAATATTTTTTTAATTTTCTTTTTCTCTGGATTTCTATTATTTAGTTTTCTGTTTTTTCTTCTTTTTTTTGTTTGTTTATTTCTTTCTAATTTTTTTTTTTTGATAATTATTTTTAAACATTTTTTTTATTTCAAGAATTTAAAAAAGAATTTTTTTTCAATAATTATCTTTCTTGTTTTCTCACTATATTTCAATGTTTTTTCTCCCACTAACTCATACTACCACTCACTCACTCATTCACTCTCTCACCCACTCACTCACATAGCAACTCACTCACTCCCACTACCACTCACTCACTCACTCACTCTCTCTCTCTCTCACCCACTCACCTCTGACTGACATCCACAAGGAAGTTCCACTTGGGACAGTGGATGGACAGTCAGATTTCGGAATCGTAATAAATGGGTTCAAATTCCAGTCATTCTATTTGAGCTCATATTTGGACTAATATCCTTGGGAAAAGTATGAATTCCCAAATTCCATCCAGCTATGGGTTAAATAGTAAATATTGTGTTATTCAAAGAACTAAATGGATACAAAAAGAACATTTCTGGAAAATGATTGGTCTGTGCAATTGACCCAAAAAGGTCATTTACTCACTCACACACTTACTCATTAACCAACTAGTTTATGCATGTGCTCACTAACTCACTTAATCACCCACTCACTCTTTTAATCACTCACTCATTAACTAACACACTCATTCACTCACTAGCATTGCCCTGCTTAGTCTTATAGCAGCCCGACACAGAATGTGCCTTATGGCTCCCTTTCCACTAAAAAAGCAAGTTGCCCTCCCTACTACACACCGAAACCTTCGATCAAAAACCATACATACATACATATACAAATATATATAGAGAGAGATAGACAGACAGAGAGATGGATTGAGAGGGGTATATTTCAAGTGTGATAATGATTTTCTAGTTAATTCAAATAATTAATTTGGTAATTTTTTAATTACTAAAGATCTGTGAAGCCAAGGAGCCTTGCAGGCTTCTAGGGAGCTGCTCACTAGCGTATACATTCGCTCACTGACTTATTCATTTTCTAACTGACTTCCTCCCTCTTTTCATTCAATTGTCTCTTATTTTTCACTCTCTGAGTAGAATCATGAACAAAAATTCTAATTGCAATTAAAAAAGAATTTATCTGTACCCCATAAAATTCCTTAACATATTCACATGCAGTTTCATATACTCCAAGATGAAAGAGATTTGCATATATTTAAGGTTTCTTGAGTTTTTTATTTGGTGTAGATGAAAAGATTTGTCATTTAAAACCAATGTCTGTCATTATAGCTTGCTTAGAAGAGAACTTGAAACTAATCTTTGTCATGGTGTAAATGTGACAAGTTATTATTAAACAAGCTGCAGCTGAAATTGCCAAAGATTTCTGTCTTTCTTCTTTTGTTCTCGCAAAAAAGATTAACAAAGAACATTTACAAAACAAAACAATAATGAATTGCATCTACTCACACAAATTAAAACTTTGCATGAGGAAAATAAATTCATTATTAAACCCTTGTCTCTAAATGTGAAGGTTGCATTCACCCAATGTGGAAATGGACTGCTTTGATATTTACCTTACAACATCATTGATTCAAGTTGAAGAGATTTGATAGTTGGAGATTTCTTACTTGAAATTTGTGATTCATTCTTTTAAAAATTTAAATTCAAAATGAATAGATTGGTATAGCATCTTTAGATATTGGTCATATTCTCTGTGCTCTTAGGTTAAAGTTATGATATATAAGTTCTTGTCTGTCCCTAATTGCAAATATATAAAACTTGTGAAAAATAAGGGGATAGTTGAATGTAGACTGGACAGGGTCTGAACACATAATGACCAAACAAATGATTTGCATATCTGGCCAAAAAGAATGTAATGAATTAAAAAGGAATTTATAATTCACTTTCCTTTTATAGACAAATTGCTACACCTAACGGCCTGAGGGAGACTAGGCCGAAACGTAGTGTAGTAACATAAAAAAAATACCTGCTAAGATGAGGACAAAAGTCCGAATAATAAAGTTAATACCTAAATTACGATGCCTCATCTCAAAAATAAAAATAAAACTATAATTGAAAAATTCAGTGTGGACCTGATTAGAAAAACAAATAATTGGATTTATAAGACCAACATATCCAACCATCATCGCCCTTCAGGGCCCGAGGCGCAACGGATAGAGGCAATTGGAGTCTCTTTGGTTCCAGATGAGCATTGTCAGAAGATAGCGGTTTCAATTCCTATCCAAGTCGGCCAGAGGGATTTACTTGGTCACAAAAACATAGTTCAATAGGCAACAACTATGGAAGGCAGTGATTACTGACGATTTGGTGATGAGACCCAGCATCCCTATCGGGGGTTACGGTTAAAAAACACCTGAAGACGGCCTGAGGGAGACTAGACCGAAACATAGTGTAGAAACATCAAAAAACCTACTAAGATGCGAACAAAAGTCCGAATAATAAAGTTAATTCCTAAATTATGAAGCCTCATCTCAAACATAGTGTAGAAACATCAAAAAATACCTACCCAGATGAGGACAAAAGTCCGAATAATAAAGTTAATACCTAATTTTTTTTTATTATTTTTTCTATAACATTTTTCATTTGTAAACGATGTTGGTTACTCTATAGAGTTTCATAAGCAATGTTTCAATAAGTAAAATTACAAGGAAATATACAAAAAAAGTGAAACCCGTAATTATTGATTTATTCTCGAGAGAATAACGATGATACCTGCAGTGAATTTGATAGTTCTCCAATAACACTCAATTAGTAAGCTATAAAATATTTCACAGAATGTATAGAACAACCACACAAGTATACTGGTAAGATGATTTGTGTTAATGGGCCGTTTCTTTCAGTCTACACATATGATCTTCGTATCTTCGAATTATTAGAAATAATAAGTTGTTATCATATTATAAAGTCCCCCTTTATGCTTTCAATCTTTCTTTTTTGAAGTAGCCACTTTAAATAAAAGAAGATTATTTATGGATGTAATTAGTCCAAGTAGGCACAAATCTTTCAATAATAATAATAATAATAATAATAATAATAATAATAATAATAATAATAATGATAATAATAATAATAATAATAATTACTGTCATTATTCGGATAATGACTTTTATCACTACAATTATTTTTATAATACAATGATATTAATTCCCTATTTAAAGAGTACGATATGAGATGCTACTACTACCACTACGATTACCCATAATAATAATGTGATTTATAACAGTATTGATATTTATATTGATAACTATGTGATGATAAATCAAATAACATTGGAAAAAAAACTTTAACTTTAATGAAAATATTGATAGAATCATCTATTACAGTGATTTTCAACCTTTCTCTTTTTGCTAGCGCCCTCTTCACCGCTGAACGAAAATGCCAGTGCTCCCTCTCTTCCAACGAAGGCCATAAAGACGGTACATCTAGAAGAATATATAGTGGAAGTATACAGGCCCGTACATCGAGATGCAGCGACTGGGAAATGCGTAATCAAATAGTCCTGTTTTTCTAACCTTTCTACTAAAACAGTATAACATTTTACAGTAATTGCTCTAAGGTCTCCATCATGATTTTAACGTCCCTCACCCGGCTACTTACTTGCCAGTGCTCCCCCTGAAAGTTCATATCACCCCCAGGGGGTGATACTGTCCACTTTGAAAACCACTACACGACAATAATAATAAAAGTCATTATTATAAAGTTGGAATTGGAATTAAGGATCACACATTTAGGTAGTAGTGGAAGCGACGGTGGAACATTGGTAAAAGATCGGGCTCTGGAATCGTAATACGCGAGTTCAAGTCCCAGTCAAACCATTACATTCACTTTAACTGACTCGGGAAGATGGGGCTCGTTAGCTCGGGAGAGCAACTCATCTAGGTGAAGGGTAACACTGAATTAAAAAGCCCTGGTATATCGGGCGCGCAAAAATTGCCTTGTGCCTAACTTGGTTTAGTGCTCTACCATGTTGATATGATTTAGGTAGTAGTTCTTTTTTTCCGAAGGTAATATGAAAGAAATATGTGGAAGGTGAAACGAGAAGAGTCCTATGCAATTTGCTTCCTGAAATAGTGCTGTCAAAAAAGGGTTTTTTTTTTAGGAAACTTCAAGATTCTAGGAAAGAGTTATGATTGATTAGATTGTTACGGTTCTAGTTTTGATCCTTCATGTGATCACTTAATAATGATAAAAAAGATGATTTAAAAAATAAATAAGTGTATGAGAGCGGGAAGAAAATAAAACTGAAAAGAAGGAATAATTGCAGTCACGGTTATGAATGAATCACTAACTGCAAGGTATCCAAATATACTGGGGTGCCAGAGGAGATTGATAATCCCTCTGCCTTTAGTAATCACCGCTGGGCGTTAGCATTGTTAAACTGTTGTGGTTGCCGATTGGTTAGCAATTAATAACAGGAAAAACGATCAGGTGATAGGTAGATAGAGTGTTTATAGCAGAGTAAGTTAGTAATACAGAACTAGTTAGTGATAGAGTAATCAACCGACATCCGGTTAGCCCGTTGTCACCTTCTCGTCGTAGGAAAGTTTATATGCCCATTGGGCGAGTCCATGGTTCGTTAATGGAAAAAGGAGATAGCCCCCACAACATAAACCTATGCTAATGGCGGGTCTGCGAAGTCTTTGACTGGAATGGTGGATCTCAGAGGACACACTCTAACTCCAGTAAAAACCACTTGGTGCTGGGTATGAAAGTGCCTGGTGATTGGTGTAAGATCCAATAATAATAATAATAATAATAATAATAATAATAATAATAATAATAATAATAATAATAAATAATAAAGTAATTGGTATGAGACCCCACAATTATAACGATTGTAGCCGTAATGGTGATAACTCTAGCAGTTGTATTTAATAGCATTATCATAAGATTATCCTTCAGGACATTACCGACACTTTTAAGCTATTGGCAAATATTGACTTTTCCTGGAAAGAGAGAAACTCTGCCTAGAATATCCATCGTCCGCTCCATTTCACTACTCGGAAAACTATACCAAATCATCTTACTAATAGTTTGTCAAAACTATACCAAATCTTCTTACTAATAGTTTGTCAAAACTATACCAAATCATCTTACTAATAGTTTGTCAAAACTATACCAAATCATCTTACTAATAGGTTGTCAAAACTATACCAAATCATTTTACTAATAGGTTGTCAAAACTATACCAAATCATCTTACTAATAGGTTGTCAAAACTATACCAAATCATTTTACTAATAGGTTGTAAAAACTATACCAAATCATCTTACTAATAGGTTGTCAAAACTATACCAAATCATCTTACTAATAGGTTGTAAAAACTATACCAAATCCTCTTACTAATAGGTTGTCAAAACTATACCAAATCATCTTACTAATAGGTTGTAAAAACTATACCAAATCATTTTACTGATAGGTTGTCAAAACTATACCAAATCATCTTACTAATAGGTTGTCCCAAAAGACCAAAAATACTTTGAAATTTTCCTTGATAAGTAATAAGAAAAATAACAAATATTATTCGTCACAATAAGAAAATATAATTTTGTAAGACTTCTGCTATCGATCTGCAAGCTTTGGGGTTTGATGAAAGTACCATTCAGTTGGCTTTGAATCAAAGAATTCTTGACACGTTTCCTCGCACTTTGGGTACAACCCAATAATAGCCATTAAAGTTTTCACTCGGCCAACTTCCAGCGGCATATCCTATAATACTAATAAAAGAAAACTACACTATACTACTAATACTCATCGGCGGTCACTCATGGTCGAGTATGTCTGTCCTCCGTCTTGGTCCCTGTCGGCTCTTTCGACAGGACGCCTGCGCGTGATGTCTTTTAACGTGGGGAGACTGATGCACCTGCAGTCACCACACGGCACCTTGGCAAAGAATGGCTTTGTTCCAATGGGATGGATAACCACGACGACTGGAGGCCATCCTCTGTTACAGCGTTCCTCCACCTTCAGTGCCGTTGTGTCGTTGTAGACATCATCCCCCACATCTGCCGTTGAGGTCTAATGATACTATACTACTAATAAAAGAAAACTTATCTATACTACCAAAATTATACTATATTATACTACCTAATCCATACTTTTTAATCCATGCTTATCAATGCAATAAAGCTGTGCCCAAGCCCTCGGAGCTTTGTGCAGGACGTAGCTTGCCTATGTGGCACTGCTGAGTATTCCATTGCTCACCTGTTCACTGACTGTCCACTTAGTGTGCCTGCCCTGACGTGAACCTAAGGGATGCGATGGTTACCGCCCGCCGTTTCCTTTCTAGATGGAGCGGCACGATATGATGATGATTCTATCTTATACTATACTACACTACTAATAAAAAAAAACTCATGTATAGCTATATTGCTTTTTTTTTTATTTCACTCTATTCTGATAACTAATTTCTACAATTGTTTTCTCTTTTTTTTTTCTCAATGCTGGTGACAGGATTTATCTCTTCTCATCACGTCAAAACAAAAAAGTTTTCTTATTCTTCATTCTTTCTTCTTTGTTTGTTTCTCCTACCCCCCCATGTTTAATCATTATCCTCATCGTCGTCATCATCATCATCATCATCATCATCATCATCATCATCATCATCATCATCATCATCATCATCATCATCAGTATCATGAATTGAATAATATTCATAATAAAAATATATGATTATTATTATTCAATTTCTGTATATATCATCATTAGGGCTGTGACAATATTTTTTTTTTTTTTTTTAAGAATAGTTTTGTTACCTCCATAGTTATTAGGCCTGTGACCGGAATATTTTTTAATAAAAGTATGTTCTCATGGCCCTACTAATGAATAAAGAATTAAAGAAATTGTAAAATCGCAAAATAGCCAAGTCTGTGGCAAGAGTAATTTTTAATAAAATAATAAAATTATCACAGCCGTAATCCTCACCATAAATTCAATTATAAAATAATAATCATATTTAAAGAAATTAAGATAATTATTATCCAATCTTTGTATATATAGTTATAAAATTGTCACTAGTGTAACTATTATTATTCATATTATTAATTTCATAATTATGGCTGTTGTTATTTAAATTCTTTATATGTACTCATAGACTTTTAATAGCGAAATTATTATTGATGGTATAACAATATTAATAATTATTATTATTATTCAATTTTTGTATATATGCTTAACATGAGAAACAATCAACATCCTTATTATAATTGTGAGTCCTCACACCAACCACAATTAGAGCTTGCACTGAGTAGCTTGCACTAGTCGCTTTCATTAATATCAGAGTGACAACAAGTCTCCCCGTCATGCATATTTTATTCCATCCCAGTCTGTGACTGTATGGTTCTCTATTTTCTAGGGTCGTCACCCTTATTCATCCAGTTCCCATATTGGAGTCCTGTCAAAGTCAACACTTATTAATTTATCAAAATTTCTATGTAGCCATAGGGCACACTAACTTTTTAAACACCTCATATATTTTGAAACTATGTGCGGCTGAGTGTTTTATTATCATTGTTATTATTATTATTATTATTATTATTATTATGGATCTCACACCAATCAGCAGGTACAATCGCACCCAACAATCGGTGGCTCTATGCCGGAGTCAAAGTGACGACGAATCTCTGGTTTCCAGCAAGTTCCGTACCATTTCAGCCGGAGACTGTACAGTGCAACACCTCCCCCCCGGGTTTTCACCCTGCCACGTTCATTTCGCACACCTGCCAATGATGGCGGTGGTTTATTATTATTATTATTATTATTATTATTATTATTATTATTTTTACACCGGTATTTATAAGATGGCTTTAATTTCTTTACGGTGGCCACCGTTTATTTCTTTTGGTACATTCCACTTCACTTAAGTTAGGAGCAGTATGTCGTCATTTCTGGGAATTTCTTTGGGTTATTATTGTTATTTAATTGCTCACATCGGTCACACACAATACTTGAATGCTTTTCATAACTAGTGGTCTTCACTGGGACCAGAATTACAACTAGTCTTCCCCTGATTCTACGGCAGAATCCGGATCCATCCCAGCCAAAATAACTGTATGGTGCTACTTTTCTCCGGGCTTTCACCCTACCATATCCAGCTCTCAGGGGCAGCGACGGTGGAGCATTGGTAAAAGCTCGGGCTCTGGAATCGTATTACGCGAGTTTAAATCCCAGTCAAGACCATTACTTTCACTTCAGCAGCCTCGGGCAGATAGGACTCGTTAACTCGGGAGAACAGCTCGTCTAGCTGAAAGGTAACACCGAATGTAAAAAGCCCGGGTAAGAGTACGTAAAAATGACCTTGTGCCAAACTTGGGTTGGTGCTCACCAATTAAATATTATATATCCAGCTCTCAGATCCGGAATTAGCAAAATCTAAATTCTGCAAACCCATTGTGGGCCTTTTTGAAGGCCGGGTGACAACAAGACTCTTGTGGCACTTCAATATTTCTTGCAGTCAGCAATTGCAGGCTCCTCTCCTCGATAATCCTTTTTTCTGTTCCTCGTTCTTTTTCCATTTGATTGGGTTCAGTTTTCATGGACCATTACTTTCCCGATTAAGTTAGAAGTTTTTTAGAAGTGCTTTATCACTACTACTACTACTACTACTACTACTACTACTACTACTACTACTACTACTACTACTACTACTACTACTAACAATAACAACAACAACAATAATAATAATAATAATAATAACTAGCAGAACCCGTGTAAATTCCACGGTAGTTGATAACTTCAACCCCACATAAG
>JAUZSX010329323.1:0-24570 GCA_034780655.1 Idiosepius hallami | reverse complement strand
GTTAATGTTTTTTAATGAAAAAACTATTTTAAAAATGTTAATTGCATATTTTTCTATTAAACCTTTTTATTAATAAATAATTTAGCCTTTTCTCATATTATTGGAAAAAAAAAGAAAAGCTTTAAAACACTTTTTTCAAGTAGTTATTAGCTTTATAAGATAGGGTATCTAATAGAAAAAACTGAAGGCTATTTTTAATGGCGATAAACGTTGAAACTCCTAATCGTATGGTAGTCAAAAACTGAAACTGATTTTTCTTTATTCTTCGATAATCGTAAAAAAATGGAATTCATTCAAACAAAAAATACAATTCGAAAGTTCCATGTAAAATTGATAAAGAAAATTATTATAAGGAAAGGAAAAGGAGAGGAAAAAAGCCACTGTTATAGCAAGTCAACACAATGAAAAAAAACATAACAGGATAGAAAAATAAATGCAAAAATTTAACTGAAACAAAATCTCAAGAAAATCAGCCACGTTTGAAAGAAAACTGTAAGTCAGGGGTCTTATTTAAAAAACAACAAAAGAACAGTAAACAACAGTAATATACAACACTAACTGTCCCCGCCCCGCCGATTGTCTGTCCAGCCAGCTGTTGTTTGTTGTCTCTGGGATAAAAAAAATATATATGTTTGAGAAATTTAAACTATTTTACATCAAGTAGAAGGTGTCCATAAAGTCCGTGTGCGCTTAAAAAATTTATTTGTATTTGCGATAGAAATAATCTGTAAAAAATGTTATAAAGTTTTATGTACCTAGTTTTAAGTAATATTTATTGAATAATTCTTCACCACAAAATTCGTAGCAATTTTTAGATAAGTAAAAAATATTTTCTTTTGTTTTTCAGAATCAATTTGATGGATCCTAAGTGGACATGTAAAAACAATTGTGTATGCAACCAAACCTATTTTATTAGAAGATCTAAAAGCTTATGTGATTTCAAGCATAACTATAAATTAATTGGCAAATGTTTTTCGTGAACTGCAACAATTGTATTAAACTTTGTATTGCTAATGATAGAGGACATGTGGAAACTTAAATAAAATTTCAATTAAATACAAAGAAATATAGATTTAGTTCTTTCAAATCATTTTACAGATTATTTTTATTGCAAATACAAATAAAGTTATAATTTTTTAAACGTGCATACGGACTTTGTGGAAATACTGTAAAAAATAACTTTCTCGGTTGCTCTCTAGTACAACCTGGTTGTATTTGTGGGAATTTAAAGAAAAAGAGAGAGGCGGAGAGAGAAAGAAGACGAAGAAGGGTTGAGTCTGAAAAGGTTTCAAGAAAAAAGAAAAGTGGAAAAAATTAATCATTCGTTCAACTCAATTACGCAATATTTATGTAGAGTTCGTTTAATTGGGGATAAAAATAAAGATATACTTTTGCTTTTAAATGAGGTTTTGGCGAAAGAAATACAGAAATTTAATATTTATTGATAGTAATCATCATGCCAACAACCAAATTTTAAAGTAAAAAAGGTGTGTGTGTCTACTGTCTGTCATGGTTAAAATTTAGAGACAGACACCAACCACCACTCCAAAAAAGCATACGAATAAGTTTTGAGTGGTAACTGGTAATAGTTTGGTTTTGGTTAGTACACAAATCACACAACACAATTAAATATTCTTCCAATAATGAATAAAACAAATTTAGAGCTCTAAAATACTAGCAATGAATGAACGCACTCGCTCTCACACAAGACAAAAACGTCCTAACAACCTTGTCTTGTCTGTATGTACTAAAACTTAATGTAACAAAAAGAAGCGTCAACAAAAAAGCATGAACGTGCGTTGTATGTTGGTTGCATTCATTGCGTATTAATGAAATAAAACTTAAAAATTGTTTCTCGATTCATGAGCTTTTTCTTTCAGCCTATAAAGAATAGAAATAAAAAGATAAAAAAAATCGTAAATCCAGTTTGTTAAATTGGGGAAAAAAATTAACAGACCATCATCGACACACAACGGTCGATCCAGCCAGAATAATGGGGGAAATATCGTTGTGGACATCAAAAGACGATGATTAAGTAAAATAAAACAAAATATTTCCTTACAGACAACGATAAGGCAACTTGGGAGACGAGGCGGGTGATAAAGTTATTTTTTTCTTTTTGAAGAAGCATAAATGGGTGCTTCTTTTTTTCTTCCACTTCACTTTTTTTCACTTAAGTGAAATTTACAATTTTAACTAATTTCTTTTATATGATCTAAAAATTAGTGTTTTATGTTGACTTACATAACCCTTCACAAAAATTTCACACTTGTTATTTCTGACGACTTAAATACTCATTTTGATGGATCGTAATTTGAAATTTCCTCTCGGGACAAGTCAGTCATTAAATGTAAAACTAACAAATTGTTAAAATAAATAAACTATAAAGAAACTAAATATCGGTTGTTGAATATTATTTTATTCAATTTGCAGACTTGCAATGAAAATGGCTGTGTTTTGTGTACGGTAGGAGACGGTTCTCGTTTCTACAAACAAAGGAATTATGACGGGTTAGGGTTAAGGTAAAGGTAGGTGGAGTGCGAAGGAAACGAAGAGTGCTCACACTCACTGCTGCTGCTCGTCTCGTGGAGGCACATCGTCGTCCCACAACAACACCCTGACTGATTGACCCAACAACGTGTCACGGGATATATCATTTGAGGATCGGTCAAGAAGAGAACCGTGTCGAAAAACGACTCTGTCCCCCCCCCTATCCTTAAAACAACGCGCAGAAAATAACGAGGGTGCAAGCAGCAACACGCCCCACACCAAACTGTCACAGTCAGTCCACCCTAACACTTCGTTGTTACTTCCTGGAAAGAAAGAAATCGACTCAATCAAGTTTTTTTTTTTTGTTTGTTTTTACATGAAAATCTTGTTCTTTTCTACGAAACATTATTTGGTGTTTTGTTTTATTTTTAACCTTTTAATTTATTGAAAAGCAACCAGTCGCACCCGCACCATCACCAACGACCTACCCAGAATCAGTTAAACGAAATAAGGATATATATTTTGTAGAAGAAATTTGTGTTAAATTTCAATATTTTTTAGTTTATTCGATTTTAAAAGAAAAGATAGGGAGGGAAATACTTGGATTTTCATGTACAGCAACAAAATAACAGCATGTTTTTTGTTTTTCCCTTAAGAGATGACCAACATGACCATTAAATAATTATTTTGTTCCAATTAATAAAAAATAATTTATTATATTTTTTTGAAAAATTCAATAGAAAATTTTTATTGTTTTACGTCAGAAAGAAAATACTAGTTTTAGTTTCAAATATAAAATCAGCAAAAAAGCTATTTATTTACATTTAGATTATTTTAATTTATTGCACTGAAAATTCAAGGGACAGAAAAAAAAAGAGTAAAGAAATTTTTTTTATTGAGTTTAATCGTAAACCTTATGTTCGTGGTTGTGTTAAATTTAATATACAACGAAAATAAATCAAAATATATTTTAGTTAAGAAAGATCATAGATTAAGAAAAAAAATTCTTTTAATTTAACAAAAACTATCTAACCAATTAATCATTGTTCGAATTCAATATTAAAAGATAAATTGCAGACAAATTAATCTAAATAAACAGATTTTCCTAAAAAGAAACCACCCAAAACAGCCATTCAAAGTTGTTAATTAAATACAATTTTAAAAAAATACCTAAAACCACAAAAATGTTAATTATGAAAACGTATAATTCGATTTTTTTTTAAAGTAGAAAAGTTGTTTTTTCACCCATACAAAAAGGTGAAATTTAACAGAACAAGTAGATTTTAATGAAAAAATAAAAAGAAAAAACGGATTTTTCTTTTCTTTTCCGGGTTTCCAACAACGTGTCAGTTTTAAATGCCAAAATCTAAGAAACACACCTTAAATTAAAGAGAAAAAAAAAGCGATTTTGCTTTAAATAAGTCGTGAAAATAGTGATTAAATAGGATTTGCTATTACTTTCAATAAGAGTTTTTGTTCGTCTTCATACAAACGCCTAATATACCCTACACGAACAAAATGAAATTAAATCCTAATAAGCCAGATGAAATTGTTGAAAAAAAGAAGTAAAACGTGAATGAATGAATGAATGAATGATAGGGGTTTCAGGGAAAGTTTCTAGTTGGTTCTACTTTCTATGTGATTTATATTTCATCATCATTCATTACTTCTACTCAAGAAATGCTGTTGTTGTTGCTGCTGCTAGTTAATATTTTCAGTGAATGAAATGAATTACTAATGATGATGATGATGATTTTCAAGGAAAGAAAATAAACCCAACAACCACTTATGACCCACTAACAAAAATATATATTGTATAATCGACGATGGATTAGATAAAACCAATCGTTAATCTTTCAAAGTGAAGGGTAAAATGTGGTCGAATTCACAAAGAACTGCCGTAGATTACCAACGAAAAAAAAAGGTAGATAGAAAGAGAGAAGAAAGCAAAAGGGAAAGAAAATAAGAAAGCAATCAATCAGCCATTTTAAACTTGTTCATTTCAGTTTCTCTCCTACTCCGACCAAAAAAAGAAAAAATACATTTTATTTCAAAATCACTCATTTTAAATCATTCACTTTAATCTCTAATCAAAGGCAAACAAAAATCTCCAAATATCCACACAAAAAGCCCTTTTTTATCATTAAAGATATTAATAAGAAACAAAAGAAGAAAGTGTGCCAATGATGTCTAGAATTACATAAGATCAGTTCAGTTAGCCAAACGTATTTTCTTTTAATGTCTTCATTTAAAAGATTGATTTTTTCTTGTTTTTTTTTACAACATAAAATAAAAGTATTTTTTAATTGCCGACGAAAATAAAGAGAGACAGCAAGATCCATGCAAAGCAATCCAATTATCTTTATTTTTAATAAGACAATAATGGAATGTTATTTATTTTAATTTTTATGTCTTTTTAAAGGTTGTAAATTATTATTGCCGAACAAGATGAAAGATTATTAAATAATTAACCAAAAAAAAGAAACCAATTATCAGTTCATAATTTCTCGGATTATCAGAAAAATAAAACATTAAAAAATCAATAAATTATAAAAAAAAAAAATTAAAAAAAAGAGAGAAAAATAGTTACATGTGGAAATTGATATTTTATCGATTAAGCTCAGAAGCAATGCATTTTTTTCCACATACAAAATTTAAACATTTGTAAAAACAAAAGTTAAATAATTTGTTAAATTATTCTGAGAAGACAACGAATTAAATTTGAAAATAAAAACAAATCGATCATGTAAAATTGTCTTGGGTGATTTTAATTATTTTTTGTCCTAAATTTTAATTGTTGAAAAATCAAAAAAAAAATTTTTTTATAGTAAATAAGATTTTTTTTAAAAATAAAATTCTAAAAAGTTTAAAGTTTTTAAACATTACAAAATGAGTAAAACATAATAAAAATTTTAAAAACACAGATTTTGCAAAAAAATATGGTAGAAATTATATTTCATTAGCATTTTTTTGTATTGTCTGTTTTAATTTTGTTTTGTTTTTTAGAGTTGATTAGTTTTGTTTATGACTAAAGATTTTTAAACAAATAAAAAATAATGTTGTGAATTTTTCGACAAAAAAATCAAATTTTGTAATTAAGTATAATCAAGTCATAAGATTTTAATTTAAAAATTAATCCCATCTCGCACTGTTGATTTTTGTTTTCAATATTTTTCTACAAAAAAAGAGTCAATTAGGGTTTTAAAAACATTTGATTTGATAAATTAAACTTAATTATTATATAAATTATTCATTTAATGATAACTGCTCTAAAAATAATTGTCTTTTTTGCCCTTTTATAATAAGGAGAAAATTTCAACCATGTTTTAACCAACGATGTTTAAACGAAGTCTCTCTCTCTATATGGAAAGGTTTTGATTTTTTTTTTTCATATGATTATATAATTTTGAGTTTAAGAATAAAAAAATATTTGTTATAATTTACTTACTGGTCGGCTGTCATCCTTAAAAATTATTTATATAGATGATACTAATAGACCTGTATAATAATTTGATGGAACAGACTAGAGTATATATAACCTTCCAGTCTTGTGTCAAAACCAGCTACTGACTTTAAACATGGTTACTTCCCTTTATCAACTCTCTTTTTCAACTCACTCTTAACTCTCCCCCTCACTGGTAACTGTTAGCATTTCACTTTCTTTACTTACTCTCTGAGATTTTATTATTTCTTTTGGTTTCCATGATTCTCTCCATCATTAAACTAGTCTTTCTTTGTCAGTTATCCGCTTTCTTCATTCCGTTCGTTCAATTTGATATTTTAAAGAAAATATTTGTTTTATGATTTTTATTCAAACAGACAAAATCATTAAAAAAATTTTATTCATATTTTACTGCTTTCTAAGCAGTTTGTTCACCCTTTGAAAATAACTTCTAGCACTTTCTATCGCCCTCTTATTATTCTTTTAGACCATCTTTATCACTTCCCCACTCAGTCACTGAATATATGCTCTCGAAATTAGAGATTTTTCTCTGTCTTAACGTCTTTCTCTCACTCTTTTTCAAGTTCCGTTTTTTTGTGTTTTTTTTTCATTTGCCTTTTTCGTTTTGTAAAAAAAAAAAAATAAAAGATGATTATAAAGTTGTTTTTCGTTTGTTTGTTTGTTTGTTTGTATAAGAAAATTGAACGAAGTGTAGGTATTTAAAAAAGGAAGAAATATTAAGTAGGTGAAAATCTTAATTTTAATTCTTAAGATTTAACTTGAATTTTATCTTTTAATATTTAAATAAAATTTTAAAAAATGAATTAACTTTCAAAGGAAAAATAAGTACATAAAAGTTAAAAAGTAGTAGTTTTTTTTTAATTAATCATTCATCATTTCAATAGGCCTATTCATTCATTTAAAAAATCGTTATTGCAACTGCAACAACACTTTTTTAGTCTATAGTTTTCAAGAAACAAGAAAATATTGCGTTAGGTAATTTAAAGTTTTACACCAGTTTAGTAGTAATAAAAATGTTTCTAATAGAAACACTTTATGCAATGAAAAGGGCGTGGTGTTGGTGTTGTTTTCTTTGTTCTTGTCACCGTTAAAACTACACTTTTGTCAAAGAAAAGAAATTTTTTATTCGATCATTTATTAACTGTTCTTGACAAAAAGATTTTCCCTCGAAAGATTGGTAAATTAAATGTTAATCATTTTTGCTTATTGCTTTCAAATTTATTAATAATTTTTTTAATTATAAAAGTTTGAGATAATAACATCAGAGCTTCAAAAGAATAATTGTATCAGAGAGGGAGAGAGAGACAGAGAGAGAGAAACAGAGAGAGAGAGAGAGAACCTTTATAAAATCCAAGGGCAATTGTAAATTCTTTCAAAAATAAAAACTGACAGACCTTAGCTCATTTTTTAAGATAAATAAAACTTAAACAATGGTTGGTTTCACCTGACCTGCCATGAGCACACAGCAGTCAGCACACCCACCCACACCAGACCACGTGACCACCACAGAGCACTCATAGACTTTAAGTATTGTTCCAAAAGTAATGGATGCCTTCGATTTATTTAATCCGTCCGAACGGATCAAAGGAGATTGATTTGTAATGATAACCGAACTGAACTTATGCATTTATGAGCTGAAAGTTTCATACATCTCGTGCAGATACTCTAAGAAAGCAACCTTTCCATAGCATGCACTCACCGTGCAGAGGCATCATCACTGAATTCCTGACCATGCAGCCAGAAAAGATTGAACGAACTGTAACCGATATCAACGTCCAGCCCAAGCAGTCAGTACCTGGTGATCGTTTACGAAGCTGATGTATTGCAGTTTAGTTGATGTCAGCCAGCAGGCTCACATACAGACAGCACTGGGAGCACAGCCAAGACATCAGGTCACGCTCGACACAGACAGCAGAGTGAGAAAGAGAGAGTAGAGAGAGCACCTTCACTTCCCAGTGACAGTGCACAGTGGCAGTGCACTCTCTGCACACAGTGGGCATGTGGGCACTGCTGTGCTCTGCACTGTAGTCAGAGTGCACTGCACTGCACAGTGAGTGCACTCACTAGTCACCACTTACACCGTTAGATGGATTTATTTCAGAGTGGTAACAGTACATACAGACAAATGGGTGAGGATTGAATGCACTCTCTAGACGGACAAAAAAGCATTAATTAAATTCAAGTAAAAACCGTCGGGGCCGCAAGGGGGCTAAGCACGGCACTGTGCGCCCAAGTGCCTTCTTCGCCCTGTTATAAATAGATCTCGGGCAGATTTACATTTACACAATCCACACTCGCCGGAAGTTCTTCCTTCAACAGTCATTCTTACTCTGACTGAATTCATTCACTGCGCATGTTTCGCATCCACCTTCCGGCAGCCATATTGTTTTTCTCAGCCAATCAAAAGCTCAGGCTCCAATTTCGAACCCTAGAAATCCAGCCACTATAAAACCCCCAGGGAATCTTGATTCTCTCTCTTTCATCCGTATTTTCTTCGCCTCCTATCATGGCACGCCTGCCATAGCGGCATGATAGGAAGCTATCAAGTTCTGGCGCCTTTTTCTTCAACCCCCATCATGATGCCTTTCTTTCTCGTACGAACACTCTAATCACCAATGGGGACTTTCATTTCTTTACGCATCCCATGCCGATTCCTTTTTCTAGTAAGTTTCCAAATAAACTCTTTTCAACAGCATACAACACTTTTCTCGAACATTCTCTTAACATTTTTCCTTCGAATACACTACAACAAAATTCTTCTCTAAACAAACTTCATTATTGTTATTCCTTAATAAAGTTCATTTTTATGCTCATCCCCAGTTTTGCTCGGTTTATTCTATTTCGTCTTCCCTCACCTTCTGATAATGTTTAAGCTTTTACTTGCTTTCGCCGCGTGTGGGCGGTAAAGTTACCTTAAATAATTATCGTCCTTAAATAATTATCTGTCACCATACGCTGCAAATTGCCCACATTATAACAGCCCTTAAACCCATTTGTTACATGTGACATGAAATCTTTTAAAAGATAAATAAAATCCCCCGAACTATTTGTTCTAAGTAAGCAAAGCATTTTTTTGTGCTGATTAGTGAATAAATCAATTACGTGAACCAATATCAGTGTTGATAAATTAGGTAATAATCCGATAGAAATATATTAGGTAAAACTAGAACCAATATTGAATTTGCTGTCTGTTGTCACTGAAAACTAATTTTTTGGTCGATAACGATAACCACTACCAACTTGGCCAACTTCCTTTTTCAATATTTCAAATCAAACTAATTAAAAAAATTTCCTCTAATAATATGAATGTGGCATATTCACGAAAACTAACAACAAAACGTGGAACAACTGAATAAAAAAGAATATTTTTAATTTTAATAAAAGTCAAAAATTAATTTTCAACGAATCAGAAGTTCATTCGGATCAGACATCAGTGGTTGGTGGGTCTCTGGGTAGGATACCAGACTTCAGAATCGTGAAATACGCAAGTTTTTGTGTCCTAGTCGTTCTGTTGTGAGACAATCGTAGATCCCTAGGTTCCGTTTATGTCTGGCGCGCAGGGGAGGTAGCTGATCCTGTGGTAAAGATGGACTCGAAGAGGCAGTGGAAGAAAAAATACCAAGATGCCGCTTTTATGAATGTTTGCATGATGTGTTTTGGTGTGGTGTTGGTGTTGGTGTGTGGTGTGTGATCTCGTAGAATCGCGGGCTGTCTGGCGGGCATGAATCAGCTGGCCTTTGGCTTCAACGGCTATAAAGTCGGAACGGTTGGCGAGTGCACTCACTGCAATAGTGCATTTCGAGCTCTTTTCGGTGATGCTAAAGTGCTTCCGTTGTCAGTTAAGTTAGTTGTTTGTCCGTCCATTTACCGTTGTCCGTTAAGATCCGTCCATTTACTGTTTGTGGTATGTACCCATGACTTACTTCCCTTTGATCATAATTACTTATAAAGTTTCCCTTCCCATCATTCAGTATTCCCCCTGTCACATGACATAGTAGTTTTACCAGTCTTAATAAACATGTGAAAATATACAGACGTGTTTTTCTATGCTTCTTCTTCCATTGCTTCTACTAACCTGTATCAACAAGACTATAACACTGTTGTCCGTTGAGTTACATGCATTATTATTACTATTGTCCGTTGAGTTCCCTCCAGCTATGGATTATTCCCCAAAAGATGCGTGAACCAAAAAAAAACTTTATCATAATTGACTGTTCTCGTCATTTCATGACCCAAAACAGTTGATATGCCAAATAACACAAATAAACAATTTTTTTTCATCAAAAAATAATACTTTCATATTGGTGAGGGATGTAGGAAGGCCCGTTAGTGGTGGTGGGTGGTGGTGGTGCTGTGCTGCTGGTGGCAATAATGTCTATTGGTGATATGTGTGTGTCGGCGGACTTGTGGATTTCAGAAATCAGAAGAAAAAAATTTAACCATTCGTCAATTGTTTTTCTTTTTCGTTCTCTGATTTCTGGTTTCGTTTTCTCTCTTTCTTTCTTTCTTTCTTTCTTTCTTTCTTTCTTTCTTTCTTTCTTTTAACCATTGTTGGATGCGATGAACAACGATAACCCGGTTTGGTATTGACGGAAGTCGGTTTCTGTCAAGCCGGAAGTTAGCTCATTGTCGTCCTCCATTGAATGAGGCGCTATGGCCCATGTCGGAGCTTTAAGGCAAGCTGTCCGTACTTCGAATATATCTTTGGTCAAACGATTAGTTAAAGGCGGTGTCAATGTAGACGAACGATTATGGGTAAGTCAGACTGGCATAAAATTCATAAATCATCTCCTATTCGTTTTTTTGAAAATTAAAATGTTTATTTATTTGAATTAAAACAAGATATTTTTCTTCGCTCGCTGACGCTGCGTTTGTTGTTGATGTTTTTTTTTATTTGGTAACATTAATTGCAGAACATCCTTCCTACGCACAGTGTTTATTGTTTACATTTTGAGTTATTATGTATCAATATTATTGCCTAAAAAGGTTTATTATTTTTATTGTTATCTCGTCATTTTTATGTTTACTACTCGGAGTATTGTTAAAAAAAAATGAGATAATCAATGATAAAAAAACATTTCGGGTAAATAAATAAATCATTAATACAAAAAAAAAATACATCAGGGTTTGTCAACATCTTTCTCATTTTCCGGTTGTTAAAGAAATGAAACAAAAATTTGATTTTTGTTCCGTTTTCAATTTTTTTGTTTATGATGGTTACCATTGATGAATGCAGTGAATAATGCAGTGAGTGCATATAACAAAGAACGAAAGAATAAAATAACACCAACCAATGTATTGGTTGTTCTCCTTTTCTTGTTTAGGGTTAGGAATTAGTGTTTAAGTTGGTCTACTGGTGGTGGTGCTGCTGCTGGTCCCACATCCATTTTTTTTCGATTTTATTACAGATTTCTCTAGTGCTTCTTGCGCTTTTAATTTTTTTTTTAAAATCAGAGTTTCTGTTTAATTTTTTTTAAAACAACCCTAAAATGATATACACAGTTATTGACAAATTTTACCAACATTCAAATGGAAGAACAAAATCCACTTAACTATTCTCATCATGGAACTTTTAGGGAGCAAGGCAAACTGCTGACTTGGGTGTAAGTTGTGTGGTTGGTGTACAATGAATGCACAATAACCACTAAAAACTAGATGTGAATTTCTACAAAAATGCAATATAATATCTAATACATTATTATTGATCGGAGAAGCCATCTGGGACAGTGGTTAGGTTTAGGGGCTTGAAATCTGGCTTCTTCTCAGTATGCATGTTTGAATTCTGGTCATCCCATGTTCACATAAAGACTAATACTCTTTGGAGAAGGTACAAATTCCCATTTCTCTCCAGCTATAAATCAAATTGGGAATCTCTTAATGCATCTATCTAAAGACTGTTTGTGAATGCTAAATTCCTATGAGACTACTTGTCATGTAAATCCATGTGTATTCAATGGTTGAGCCAGCTCGACCCTCTATAGATTAGTAAGCCTTTCAAAAACACACACACACACACAAACTTGTCATTGATTGCAGTAAAAAGGCACTGTAGTTTATTTCTAAATGTATTAAAATTCATTGCTATGAAAATGCCTGCAAATACCTATCACTTGTCGGCCCTATCTGTCTGGAAATACATGCTGAAATTCCTTTACTAAAATTAGGAAAGGATGCATCTAACCCACCCAATTAATTCCCCATGGCTCTAACAAGCTGTATGCAAGACAGCGTAGAGAATAGAATACAGACATTCTCAAATATTAAAAATATTCTAACACAAAATAATGAAGAAAAAAAAAGTTAGTCGCCAGCTGTGATAATTTTGTTTACAGCTTATGTCATTCCATGCAAATGTTTTTAGAGGGAAGCAAACTATTCTCTTGTAACAATATGGAGGATACAATATTATCACTTATTTATACTGGGCTGCGTTGGCAACCTCGTGGACTTCCGGCAGAATATAAAAGGTGAGAGTAGTCTGTTTTTGAACCTGAGAGGAGGGAGAAAAATGGCCCAGGTTGACATGAGAAATAAATATCCGCAAACCTCATTCTCTGAGTCTTCCAGTTAATCCCTTTTCCTTTTCAGTTAGACAAAGACCAGAGGAATGAAGAAGTATCCCTCACTCAGTTTGGGGGAAAAGGAAGAACTTTTGCAAGTAAGTTAGTTCTTCCATAATTGCCTCTGCCTGAGGTTTGTCTGTCCCCTAAAGAAAAAAACTTTATGCTATATTCCTTCTGAGAATTAATAATCACTTTCTAAAAGGCTTTTTCTTCATTTTTTCTTTCTTTTTTTTTCAGTATGGCCGTACATTGCTACATGAATGTGTGACAATTAGTGATGTCCAAATGGTCAAATCTCTAATACAATATGGTGAGGCAGATGTGAATGCACAGAATGATGTAAGAAGAAAAAACAACTTAAAACATTTTTTTTTTGTTTTATATTGACTTTGGTAATTAAGTGGTATTAAGTTCAACAGTATAAAATACCTATGTAAAATAGATTATATTATAGATAGCATAAATTCTTAAATTAAACTAGGTTTCCTGACCAGGTTTATCTGACATAAAATATCCACTTTAAAATGAAAATTTATTTACAATGGGTGCAACAAGTATCCGACACAAAGCAAAAACTTGATTTATTTTTATTATATGAAAACTAAACAATAATCAAGTGCTATTCTAATGTATGTATGATAAATACCCAAAAATCATATATAATTAAGCATTCACTAGATAAAGAAATGTCTTATCTGAAGTTAAAAAAGTATTAACTTTTTGCTTTGCATCGGATGACTTCTGATTAATATGTGAGAGACTTTTGACTTGTAAAATTTTTGCTTTTTGTACATTAGGGTTTCCCAAACTATAAAAATTTAAAGTCAAAATAACAGTATCATTCGTCACACTAATTTGGTTGCATAAAACTAAAGGCACTAATCTATTTAGTTTACCCCGATTTTTCTCCAACCAGATAATTTTTCCATGTTTATACTTTAAAATTTGAGGAAATTACATTGCTGGCGCTGATTTTTTTTTTTCATTTTTCATTTCTTTTGTTCAGATAAATTTCTAATGTGGCCTTTCCAATAAAATGTTTGGAGACTTCCATTGGACAAGAATAAAATTTACTGAAAAAAGAATAGGCACACATGCAAACACATTTATGGATGGAATAGGTATGAGAAAAAAATAGTTCCTGGTTCTAAAAAAAATGTTTTTCTTTTCTTAAAGGATGGCAAAACTGCATTGCACATGGCTTCCAGGGCAGGCTCCTTTGATATTGTGTCCCTTCTACTTGATGCTGGAGCCCAAACGGATATACAATGTCTTGTAAGTTAATTTAGTATTATACTTATTGCCCAAATATTTATCTTGAATTAAATCCATGAGGGTAAAGTTTTAGGATTATTTAAAGATTCATCGCAGTCAGTCAGACTTTGACTATGACTAGTTGGGGCTTCAGTATTCCACCATAGTGCCCAACTCGCTTGCACAGATTGGTGCAGTATCTGTTGTGCATCAGATAGACATCCTCTGAACCTCTAATGCCCACATCCAGTGGAGCGAACCTGCAATGACTGGCAGCAGAGGAGGCCGCAGAGCTTTTAAAATCAGTGTTGCCTTCCACCTAGATGAACTACTCTCCCGAGTTAATGAGCCCCATTTGCCTGAGGCAGCTAAAGCGAATGCAATGATTTTGACTGGGATTTGAACTTGCATAGTACGATCTCAGAGCCTAAGCTCTTACTAATGCTCCACTGTCGCTGCTTTTAAATTAATTTAAAAATTAATAAGTAAACAATATATGAAAACAATTGGTGTTTGATAAATAAATTAAATGAAATTGATTTATTTTTATGTCTTTCTCCTGATTTTTAAAAAATTTTATTTATGATTTAAAAAAATTTTTTTTTCCTTTTTTTACCTTAGGATGGTACAACAAGCCTTCATTTAGCCACGTGGAAAGATAGAAGTCAAGTAGTCGAAAAGTTACTCAAATCTGGAGCCAACCCAAATCTTCAGGATCAAGTAAGGTTTTTTTTCTCTTGCTAAGTTTCTGTTTTGTTTTCACTATTGTTCATTTGCTTGTTTTTCTGTCTATTAGTCATTTTACCCTCTCCCCTCATAAAAATGAACACTCAACTATTATAGAAAGGAACCCAGCTCAGTGCATTTGTCTTCTTATAACCATTTCTGAAGTTTTGCCTGTTTTGTATAGATTGATATATATATACATATGTTAACTGGTGTTGCAACTGTTTGTTTTACACCTGGTGGAGTGGTTAGCGCAAGACCTGCGTCATGTGGGTGCTGACCTGGTGGACGCAGCGGAAGAAGATGGCAGCGTCTTTAAAAGTCACTGGCTCTACACACTTAAATGTGCATTACCCTTGAATAATATAAATATATAATGATGATGAAAAAGATCAATCTTTTGGTGAATTGTTACTTAAATTTACGGTTGGTCTGATCATCGCGCAGGTGTAAAACTGGCAGTCACAAGCGGCCATGGGTTCCAGGTTTCGATTTATTTACTATTTATATATATATATATGTGTGTGTGTGTATATATATATAAATCTGAAAGGAAATGTTGGCATTTAAAATTTGATATTCTTTTAAGACATGTCTGATGGATTTATTCAAAGGCTTTGATGGTTTGATGTTATAGGGTTGTCTACTCTAAGTGCTACAATAAATGGCTGTGTATGAGTTCTATTGAATCTCCTGGTTTTATATTTATATCAAGCAGAGAGGTCAGAGGACATTCAGTAGATTTTTCAAAAACTTTTATTGAAAAAAGTGTGATGAATTATCTATGATAAGTATATCTATTATAATATAAAATAAGACTGTGTTTGTATAAGATCCTACCTCCTGTAGCTTTTCAGAAAATGAAACCACCATAGTTATTTTAAATGGCTTTTTTATATGTAGAGCTCTTCAGAAAATGAAACCACAATAGTTATTTTAAAAAATCATTCTGACCTCTAAAATTTGCATATATAGAATACTAGCTTTTCTATATAATAGGCTTCATTAAATTCCTTAGAGGACAAGCTTTAGTAATTAATTTATTATTAAAAAACCATTACAAATACATCTAGTATAAAAAAAGTGTTAACTGCTTTCCTATATAGTAGGCTTCTTTAATTACCTTTGTGGCAAATTCTCGGTCCTCAGCAAAGCTGGGCAATAGTTCTAATATGGAATAAATATAACATCATAAGTGAAAATGATTCGAATAATGATTATCATTAAAACCTATCTCATGAATCCAGACATGCAAAAAAGACATTTTGAATCTAATATATTAGGATAAGAATAAAAGCATAAATTTAATATTATGATGCCAATTAATTTTCATTAGTTACTGTTTTTTTTTGTTTTGTTTTGTTTTGTTTTGTTTTTTTTTCAGGATAATTGGACTCCACTTCATTGGGCAGTTCAGAACCGAAACCTGGAACTTGTTAAGATGCTTGTTGAACATGGGGCACAGATAGATGTTGTCAATAAGGTTGGTTATTTTCTTTGTGGACAACTTATAAGGTGAACAGCAAACTGAGAAAAGGGGAAGAATAGTTTTGTTTAATAGTCTGCTGTTTTTTCTCCACTGTCACATATTTTGAATATTATGTTAATAAAATAATAAAGGCTACAGCCAATCATTTTCCTCTCCATTTACCATTTTTTTCCTCCGTCTTCTCTTTCTTTAATAATTGGTTGACAAGTAGTTAAACCAAACCAAACATTTTTTTTCTCTAAAATTTTACATGATTTACAATAAATCTTTTTTATTTTTTTTAACATTTCTTCCATTTTCTTTGTCTTTAATTTCAGTCCCTTTTGACCTCTTTCACATTGTCCCTGAAGATTGCCTGCTATGACATTTCTAAATACCTACTTGTTATGGGGGCCGGCGTTCGGACAATCAATGATACAAGAAAGGTAAAAAATTTTTCTTTTTCAGTTTCTAATTTTATGCCAATTTGTTATACTTTTATGTAAGCAAAAACCCTCTGTTTTATTCAACTTTTACATAGAGAAATATCATGATTCATACATACAGGGTGGGCAGCGACGGTAGAGCATTCGTAAAAGCTCGGGCTCTGGAATCGTGGTACACAAGTTCAAATCTCAGTCAAAACCATTGTATTCACCTTTAGCTACCTCAGGCAGGTGGGGCTCATTATCTCATGAGAGCATCTCATATAGGTGAAGGGTAACACCGAATGCAAAAAGCCCAGGTAAGAGCACTTAAAATGGCCTTGTGCCAAACTTGGCTTGGTGCTCACCAAATAAATATAATACATACAGGGTGGGCCAGAGATAAAAGGTGTTTTTAAAATAGCCCTGCTCTACATAATTACAAATAAAGTTGTAAAGATATGCCATTTTATATTTTGATTACAAATATTAGTTTGTTTTAGACAAAAAATTAAATTAAAAAGTAAAGAATTACCAAAAATGCATATCACATGAAAAATATCATATTGCACATTAAACTTTATAAAATGGGAAGCCTTAAGTAAATTGACGAAAAAAATTATCTCATTTTAATTGACTCTTATCTTTCATGAAAACACGTTATTTCTACCCCACTCTTACTTTACAAAAATTAAAATCATTTCCCCTTATCCCCAAAAGATCAACCTTTCCCCATTCCCAATTGGCTCAGCAACAAATAACCCAAAAAGCTTGCTTTGCTGTATGACAAAACAAACGAAACCATCATAACATCACAGCAAGGATTAGCAGAAAGGAGCAAAATAAAAGTGTTAAAAATAAGAATCACTATTAAAATATGGCTGTTGGCCCCACATAGGTTTTTTTTTGTTAAACTAAGAAATTAATTTTAAGAAAGTTTCAAAGATCTAAAAAATTGTGTTTATAATTATCAGTATAAACTTATGACAAAATTCTAAAATAATACTAAGTGGCAAAACTTTTTAGAAAAATGTCATTTCTTGGTTTGAGAAAAAAAACCATGTCTTATAAAAGATCATGTGGACACAATGTAAAAAAATTAATGATAATAATAATAAATATGCCCTGACAGGGGTGTATTCCAAGACATGTCGGCATTAAGTATATTCTTCTTTCTATGTTTTCCAAAAAAAATTTTTTTATCATGCATGCATACATACATATACACACATAATATATATATATATATATATATATTTTTTGTTTCATTTCAGAAGCCCAAAAGTGTAATTTCTTTGTTGTTGTCTCCTCAAATTGTAACATCAAATCAAATCCATGTTCTAAAATTTGTGAATGTTTTGGTTGAGAATGGCTATAACCTCTGGCATGACCATCAACTGCTGTCAGCTGAAACAATGACCAATATGGAATGTGAAAAAATCCGGCAACAACTCCTCTTAAAGATTTCCGAACCCCCAGACCTTCTAACACTTTGCCGACACAGAGTGTGGGATCTACTATGTCACATCCGTGAAAGGGAAAAAATTCTTGTGGCGGTTCAGTCTCTTCAGATTCCTGTTCACTTACAGAGTTTTCTCCTCATCAAAGCTGAAAACCAGCAACAAGTGAATCAAAGCTCCAGAGAAAGGAAGAAACCTGAAGGAGAATCCCAAAAAACTGGGCTTATTCAACTTAAGAAAACCAATGTTTCTCCCAAGAAGCTGCCACCCACACGAATTGTTTTTAACGATGTAGCTCATAGTTCAAAAAAGAATTCTCTCAATGAAAAACAAGGTACATCTAAAGCTAAGGCCATACGAAAAAGAATCATTTTCAACAGTTCGTCTCAACCAGCAGAAAACAGTTCTTGCTCTGTACCTAGGGTTACCCCACTTAAAAAGACAATACTAACAAAAATTGTTTTTAATGACCTTCTCCAAACTGCTGAGAGTACCTCTGTAACCAAACGTCATACTATCTCTCCTAAACAGGTTATGCCGAAAAGGATTGTTTTTAATGATCTACACCAGAACACAGAAAGTAACTCATCTAAGAAAAGGATTCTAACAAAAATCACCATTAGCAACACACCTCCCACTACTGAAAGTAATATAAATGAAACTTATAGTACTTCAAATGTACCTCCTAGGATTGTTTTCACCCCACCCCAACCCATAGAAGATTCTTCTTTAAATACAGGTCAGGGTACTTCATATTCAGCTACACAAAGTACCACTTTGACTAAAGATCAAAGTACATCACTTAAGAATGTGATACCCACACGGATTGTTTTCGATAGCACTCCCAGCACAACATTAGATGCATTAGGAAGTCAGGGTACTTCTTCTATTAAGATGGTTCCCTCAAGGATTGTTTTCAATAGTCATCCTACTCCAACAGAAAGTACCTCAAAGAGCCAATGTACATCACAAGAAAATATGGCATCTACAAGAACTGTCGTTGATAGTTGTTCTAGTGCCTCTAAAAGTACATCTGAAAGTCAGGATATGTCACCCAAGAAAATGATACCCACAAAAATTATTTTGAACAGTTCTCCTAGTTCTAATAAAGGTACCTCTGAAAACCAAAGTAACTCAAGAACAAATATAGTACCTTCAAAGACCATCATCAACAGCTGCTCTAATGTTAGAGAAAGTACTCCAGAAAATGAAGGTTCTTCAGCTGAGAAGATAGTACCTTCTAATATTGATTTTAACAGCTGTTCAAATGCCAAACAAGGGACCTCTGAAAACTGGGGTATCTCACCAAAGAAAATAGTACCAACAAGGATTGTTTTCAACAGTAGTCCTAATGTTACAGAAAGTACCTCTGAAAGCCAAGATACGTCACCAAAGAAAATGGTACCTTTAAGAATTGTTTTTAACAGCTCTCCTACCTCCAAAGAAGATAGTTTTGAAAGCCAGGGCACCTCACCACCAAAGATACCAAAACGGGTTGTTTTCAATGAACAAGACCCTACAGCATTTCAGATTGAGCAGACAGGTAAAAAAAGGGTTATTTCCCTGCAGACGATTCCATCAGAATCTTTAAACGCAACGATATCACCCACAAAAGACGTAACTGTTCTGTCGGGGGTAAAAGCTAAGAAGCCGGAAACATTTCGGGTCATTTCATCATTGGAGAGCAGCAGCAGCAGCCGTAATGATAATAAACCAATTTGCTCAACAGACAAAGTACGCAAACTTTGTCGATTTAGTTTTGCTGAAATGACACAAGAGAGTTCCAATTGTTCTAGCATCAGTGCACTCGAAAGACATACTCGGAAACGTCGAGCTTGGAAACCTGAAGCTTCCCTTGGTTAAATTAAAACTTAATGCATTGAGGAAGCTTTCGTTTCTATAAATAAATTGATATTTATTATTTCAAAATATTTTTTATATTTAAAATAAAAATTAAAAAAAAAAGATTTCCTCTTTAATTTTTATTGGTACCCCAATTTATCGGAGAGGGCCCATTATTTTCAGTGGCGTCCATCCTGATAACCGTCCATTACTTTTTTCTGATATTTTTCCACAAGTTGTATATTTTATATGTAGATGTGTGTAGTAAAAAAAAATTATTACGAAAACTCTCATGGGTCAAAAACACCCCAAAATGATTAAAAAAAAAAATAACACTTTTTGCCCGATAACTTTTGATTCATTCATTAGATTTTTTGGAAATGTGGGGGGAATTGTCCCAAATGTAAATTCAGTATTTCTGATTGTGACAAAATTCTGTTTCGTTTCCCCCAAGGCTTTTTTGGGGCTAAAAACACTTCTTTTCGGGGCTATTTAATGCTTCTATACAAAATATCATTATGTATGTCTTTTTTTATGCTCCATTGTTTGCGGACTCATGGTGGACTATGCACGCTTCACTCGTTAAAAAATTATTTAGAAGATTAGTTATTGAATTTTGATAATTTGAAATTTTTAAGTATTAATTAGGGCTGTGAAATTTTATTAAAGATTACTTTTGTCACAGACTTGACTATTTTTATGATTTTACCATTTCTTTTAATTCTTTACTGATTAATAGGGCCATTTAAAATTTAATTTTTTTTAAATATTAGAAAATAAATTAATCGTTTTTAGAGGAATTTTTCAGACAATTGTCCTCATCTTTATTTTTATATTTTTTTAAAACACTACGTTTCGATCGGGTAAACCTTCCCTCTTCATCGGTTGGGGATGGAATTGTGTTCATGTTTTTTTAATTTTTAATGTTTGTGTTGTTAGGATATCTGTTTATGTTATCTGTGCGTGTTCTCGTAAATACCGTTTTTTAGCGTCTTTTTCTTCTAAGTCTTTTCTAACGTGATTTAATGTGTGTTAAGTTCTTTTCTAACGTGATTTAATGTGTGTTATGTTCTTTTTTTGTAAATTCTAATGTTTACTAGTAAATGTGTTTCGGTGTTATTTTCTACTTAATTTATATTAAATTAAAATTTAGAGGAAAAATTCCTCTAAAAATATTCATCATACCTCATCTCAAGGATTTCGAAAAACAATGGTATGAATTTTGTTACATTGTAATCATTTCTATCATATTTGTTGCTGTTGAGTAGAAAGACATTCATACTTTTTTTGCATTATTTTTGTATTTTTATTCAAATTCAAATAACAAACTTTGTAATTTTTGGTGGTTTTTCTGGTTTAAATGATAGCTTAAAAATCATTACAATTTAATTTTTTCAAATATTTTGATAACTTTTCGTCATTCATTTGTAGTCATCTTCACTCGTGATTTAAATTTAGATTTTTTTTTTAATTGAACATAATTTTTGCAAGATCTTAGTATGCTATCCTGCAATTGATTGTTTTGTTTTTTTTTTATTTTTGTAATAAAAAAAATCTAATTAAAATTGTTCCTGTTCAATCTTTAAAACTAAATATTTCTTTTATATTGTTTTAAAGGCAGGATTTAATCTTTTGTGTTATGGCTCTAATTCTATATTAATCATTTGTGATACTGATAAGGCTTTTATTTAAGCATGATTCTTTGGTATTATTGGAAAATAAAAATCTTTGGTGAATGAAATCATCTAAAGTTAAATAGTTTTTTAATTAGGTTTGTACATTTTTTTGTCTCATTTTTTGGGGCTTGAAAATAATATCTTTAACTTAGTCCCTTTTTTTATTTCTATTCTTTTTTCTTTCTTTCCTTCTTTCTTTCCTTCTTTCTTTCCCTTTTTTCTTCTTTCTTTCCTTCATTCTTTTTTTTTCTTTCTTTCTTTCCTTAAATTATTAGCTGGAGAGAGGCAAAAAATAATTAATTGTCTATAACAACCTGCATATTCTCCATTCGATAATATAATGTTTTTATGTGAGTGTCAAATGGTTTCATGGAATAAAAGTTTTTATCTTCTATATATTAATATGCTTAGTTGCTTTGAGTTTTATCACCCTGGGTTATCTAAAAAGGAAAATAGAATCAAGTGAATAATGAACAATTATTTTACAATCGTCCACTAGGGGTAAAACTAAAGTCCTACTTTAGCAAACTTTTGATTGGATAATAAGTACAGCCAAATCAATTTAGAGAGGGATCACCAAAGTTAAGTCACGTTGAGCTTGGTCAGTACTAAAGTGGGAGACCAGTCAGAAATACCAGGTAACATAGATTCTTGGAAGCATTACTTGTTGAATACCTCTCAGGACTAAAAATATGCTCTCCCTACCCTATACTTGGCAGTAGGCAGTTTTACTTTAAAATCGTTATTCACGAGTTTGAATCTTAGTCGTTCCATTTGCATTTATAATTGGACTTATATACCTTGGGAAAAGTATGAATCCCCACATTCCCTTAAGCTATGTGTTAAATAGTGCATAGTGTGAACAAAAAGAGCGTTTATCAAAAAATGGTTTTTCTCTGCATTAGATGACCTAAAAAGGTTGATATGTAAAACCAATCCAAACCAAACCCACTTTTGTACCTTGGGATCGCTTGATATCTTTATTACTATGCTAAAGACTTTGATTATTTAATAAGTGTATAATTTTCTTTTTTTTATATGAATATGCCATTGGAATAGATTTTTAGCATGTAATATCTTTATTTCAAATTCTAAATATCGTGGCTATATCTTGATTGAATGCCAATTCCTGAAAATAATCATCTTCTCCTAAACAACTTTCTTTATTATGTAATATTTGTATAGTGTAAAGGTTAATGATTAAGTAATGTATTTATAGAATCCTCTCTAAATAAAAAAACAAAGTCCATAACTGTGTAAATGGCATTGATAGTGACTTGTCTACATAAGGAAGTGAACAGTTTTATAAGAATTGATTAGATTTATAAATCAATCCAGTCCAATTTGTGCAACATTAAAATATTCATTTGTATCGAGGAATTAAAAATACTTTACATAATATATTTATTTATCTCTGGTACGTAATTATTGATGATGTTCTATATGTTATTCAAAAGATTTATTTTAACATACAAAAAAAAACACAATAATTAATATTACATATTTATCCATGTTTCTTGAAAACTATCCATGTCTAGTAAAACAAAAATAATAGTATTATTTATTGCTATTAGTTTACTATTAGTGCATTTCTAGAAATTTGGTTACTTTTTTAATATAATATCTCTTGTGAAGAATTTAAAACTGAATTTCATTTTTAGTGATTATGTTTAGATAGACTGTTTGGTGAAAAAAATTGTTTGTTACAACCAAGATATGTGTATATATATATAGGCTAATTAAAATCCCATTGTTTCTTTTGGTTTTGTATGATTAAGCCCTATAAATAATAAGTGCTGCTTAAACATACAAAGTTATAGATTTTGGAAGCATTCCATAATTACAAAAGCTTGAGTTTCATAAATGAAAACTGGGTTAAGTTTGTTTTGGCAATTTGATTTGAAATTTATATTTTATTGCTCTTTCTACATAATCTCAAACGAAATCACTATTATATGTATTTTTTTTTTAAATTTTGATCTGTTATTAAACCTCATTACAGTTTATTACTGTTTCTACTTAATCTCAAACCAAGTCACTATTATATGTGATTTTTTTTATTTTAATCTGTCTTTAAAGCTCATTACAGTTTATTACTGTTTCTACTTAATCTCAAACCAAGTCACTATTTTCTGTAAAACTATTCATTGAAGCTCATTTCATTTTTTTTTCATCACTGAGTTTATACTATCATAATTTTCCATTTCATTAAATATGGTGCTAATGTCTAATAAAATTTATATATTAATTACCTTTGATGTTTTGGTATGTAGGTCAAGAAAATGAGGTCATTAAAAAAATGTTCTCTTTAAAGTAATCAATATTGGTGGAAGAAAGTATTTTAGAATTCATTTTCACAGTCATTATGAAATTAGTTGTTCAATGAATAATGAAAATAGTAGTTATTCAGAGAATCATTTTCTACAAATAATTCATGATATTTTTAATGAAAATAGCTTTTTTTTTTCTTTTTTTTTTTTTTAGAAAAGTAAATGCTTTTTGCTAAAATTATGAGGAGTGCATCTCTAGAAAAAACATTTAGCCATGGTTTCAATATGCTGTTACTTTAAACTAATACATAAAAGTCTTTCTCCCAATATTTAAGACTTAGAAAATACAGCCTGTGAGTGTGTGGAAAGCCAGGGGAAATGGGAATAGTTTTTTTTTTTTACCAATTTGATAAAATGTTTCATCCAAAATTATTAAACTTTATTATTATTATTATTATACTATAACTTTGAAGAAAGCTATTCTATAAAAAAAAAATTAAATAATTATACCATCTCAAAAAAGAGATTGACCTTCAGTTTAAGGATTGAATAAATAAATTATAATTAAAAAGAATTAATAAAAATATATATAATATTAAATAATGTTTTGGAAAAATAAGTTTTACTACAGTTCAATTGTGTTGAAACATAAATTACAAATGATTTGAAGTTATTACTTATGTATAACTTTTGATATTCTTTCAAAGCTATGACTATTGAAGTCCTTAAATGTATAGAATTTTTCATTGTTTTGACAAGATATTTTGAAGTTTAAAATCTACTTATCTAAGTATACTTTGTACTGAAACATCCAAGATAGATGAAATTAATGTTGTTTTTTTTTCATTTTTGGTATCCTCATTTTCATTATTGTGTTTAGATTTAAAAAACTAGAATTAAATTTATTTCTACAAAATTTATTTATTTTTTAAA
>JAUZSX010329312.1:0-11141 GCA_034780655.1 Idiosepius hallami | reverse complement strand
TATATCTATATATATATATATATATATATATATATATATATATATATATGTGTGTGTGTGTGTGTGTAACTATACATGCATTTATTTCTGTGTGTATATATAATATGTACACTCATTAATATATATTTGTAAAATCTACATAAACTTCTAATATACTTTTAAAAAAATAAAAGTAAAAAAAAAATTAAAAATTACTTTCCCTCTCCCAATTAAAATGGACTCAGCAATAGATAACCAAAATGGTTGATTTGCTGCAAAACAAGCAATAATACTTATATTTGTGTATGAATGTAATATAGTGTATTTAAACAAATTGTTTATATATAAACAGACTTAAAAAGATATTTGAAACAACTTACACGGACAAAATATACCAATTCTTCATGGTAACGAATTTGTACCAAAAAATATTAAAATTCACACATATTAACATATGACCTAAAACTAAGAAAAATTTTTGGGACAAAATGACCTGTCAGAAGTTGCCATGCCATTAAATCCAATCAAATCAAATTGTTTATAAGTATAGAGAGCTTAATATGACTGATAAAGCCTATTTATATTTCAAATAACTTGAACACTGAGTCAACACCATTTGGTGTTAGTTTTTCATGGATCTATTTATTAGAATAAAAGCAATGCATGTGGTATTAATTTTGTATTACTATTTTCAGTGAAACACTATATGAAGTAACAAATCTTACAACTGATGCTTATTAATTTTTTAATGCACAGCTTGTTTGAAAACCTTAACTCTATTCATGAAAAGTATTAACATAAATAATAAAATAGATTAGCTTGGTATTTGAGGATATATCTACTTGGTCAATCACATACCCAAGTTAGGACAAGGCCAGGTTTCATATCCCTTCATCTAGATGAGTTACTTCCATTGAATTGACAGGTCTCATTTTATCTAGGTTTTGAGAATCCGTGTCATACATACACCCAGTTGAGTTACCCTACCGAGTTAACAAGTCCTAAGACAGCTGAAAGTGAATCACATGGTTTTTACTGTAATTAGAACTCATGCAATACAATTCCAGGTATGCAGTATTTGAGGAAAACTTTTAGTTTTTACTAAATAACTGTTTATTCTCTATTTTTGATACATAATTTATGTCTATCTGTAAATATGCACATGTACCAGTTGGTGTATGAATACATATATATATTTTATACACATTTTTGGTGTGGGCGCGCGCGCGCACACACACACACACACACACACACTGCAAGAGAGAGCAGTATTTTCCAAAATGGTGCACATTCTCTCCTGATGACCCAAAGACTTATATATTTATTCATTTGAACTCTAATGCTATGGATAACTCCAAGACTTTCATAGATAGAAGTAATATGCCAATAGGATGTAAAGACTTTTCAAAAAGCTACCTTTTTCATGAGTTTCAATTACTTCCAAGGTAATTTCCTTCTTGTATGTCCGTATATAATGGTGTATGTATGTATGTATGTTTTAAAGAAATTTGTGAAATAGCATTACAAAAAAATTTTTAAGAATTGAAAACTTAAAAAGAAAATAAATCAAATTAAAAGAAAAATGAATACATGGTTCTCATGAAGAATTGCCCTCAGTGTCTTAATTTCAATACAAGCATAGCATAGGATTAAAAGAAAAATAATTGATGTACAAACACAGAAAAGATAATAGTTAATAAATCTTTTTTTTTAATGAAAATCTTCATATAAAACAGAACCTAGAGTTAACAAACAAAATAGCTATATAATAATTAGATATTTCATGAAAAGAAGCCCTATTCAATATATTTGAATGGTATGTTACGTATATTAAAAAAAGACCATATATTCTTACTTCAGGCATTATATATCTAGAATTAAATCTACAATTGACTTATAAGAATTAAAACAATACTATGCGAACTGAAAAGCAATGTTTTTTGCCTTTTGTTTTATCTTTCGTATTCATGTGATAATAAAGTAGGCTGAAATTAAAACTGTCATGACCTTCAAGATGTTATTTTTTTTCTTTAAATTTCATCTCTATTTAATTTCAGGTGAATAGTTTTTATCTGTCACTTTCTAACTTGTTTTTCTATGAATAAAATGACATTTGATAAGCTTGGTTTTAATCTATAGTTCTTTTTTTAGAATCATTCTTAGTATTTGACATTACTACTCTTTCTTGTTTACCAGATTGAATAAATTTGTATCCAATAAATATAAAATTAAATTTTTATGATTTTTTTTTAAAGGATTTTTTTTTCTTTTTGATCTGGTGTTTCATTTTGACCCTCTCATAGAGTACTTGATCTAATATTGACTTCCTTGTATGCAAAATATATCTTTTACCTGTGCCCTGTTGTGTTTCCTTTTATTCACGGTTTTAAAATATATTACTTTGATCTCCCATTCTTGACATGATGTAGAGGTGAACCTTTTTTATGAATGCTTTTAGAATTGAAAAATTGTTGGAGCAGTCTATTGACCTCCCCTATCTATCCTTAGACAATTGGCAAAGGGGTCAATACCCCTTTGCCCTTTATATCATGCAACCTTTTAATGAACTGCATATAAATAATCCTTTTCCATTTTATAATCATCATAATATTTATGATATTTGTCAATTGGAGTAGAATTCTTCTTTGAACTTAAGATTCCAAAAATCAACCAAATATAAAAGGACATAATTTTCTCTTAATTTTTTTTATTTGGAATTTTAGGTGATTTTGTTGGAAATAAATGAACTCTAATCTTTTTCAAAGAGTAACTTTAGTGAATCTGATTATATCTTATGGTCTTTAATGTAAAAAAAAAAAAAAAAAAAAGAAATTATTTTTTTGATCAAGCAAACTGTTTTATTATACTGTAATCTGTTTTTGAGCTAAAATTGGAGAATTTTGCTAAAAGAGTAATTTTTTTTTTCCTACTTTGAAATTTTTGACATAAACTAATCTGTGATGATTGTCTTAATGTTTGACTGGTCTAAACACAATCAGCAAAGAAGAAAGAGAAAGAAACTTTTGAAAACCCTTTCTTTTGATACAGTTTAGAACTTTACCAATCATTTGATTCTGTTTGTATTTTTTATCCCTTGAACCTCTTAAAAAGTGTTCTATCATTAGCATAAGAACTGCACTATTGTATTTCATACAATCTGGATTTTTTAAAAGCTCATTTGGAAAAGAATTCTGCTTAAAAGCCTGAATGAATGGCTTTTCTAAATTTTTGCTCATTAACTGTTTTATGAAAGAATGACATCAAAATACTTGTATTGTAAGCCAAGTTGTATTCATTACAAAATTAGTAAAATACATATTATTTTCAAAGAGCGAGACCTTTATAAATGTCGTTTGATGCTTTTATACTTAAAAATACAATCATTTTGCCATCAAAACTTCTCTGACTACTTTGTTATGATTTTAATTCACAAAAAAATGTGAATAAAAATTTTTTTTTTGGTACTTTTCCAGGCATTAAGTTAACAAGAGTCTACAATAAAAATGAAAAAAACAAAAAACATTTATGGCTTCTAAAGACCAAAGTTAAAAATATTTCTTCTTTTTTTTAAATAACTATTGTGGTTTTATTTTCAAAATAGCTACAGGATGTAGGGTTTCATACAAACACAACAATCTAATTCTAATAAGTATATAAATTTTAAATGAAAAACTGAAAAAAATCCTAAAGAAACAAGTTGGAGTGAAAAGTTTGGTTTTAAATAAAATTGCATTGAGCATTGAAGAGAGTTCTTTGTGGTAAATTTTGAATTGTTAAAATTCTAGAAAAATTATTTGATCTTAAAGTTTTTTCTGGTTTTTGGGAAGCTACGCAAGGATGATTGTTCCAAGCAAATAGGTAAAGGGAATTATTTGGGAAATGGTTGTATTTCTACTGGTTGCTATTTTGGACATGGGGGCAAAAATAAATACCCCCAAAACTTTTAAATAAATAGCTTCTGAAAATTAGTTTGATATTAAAGAGAGTAATTCAAAATATACAGGAAGAAGGAACAGTGACACACAATGTTGTTATCATTCCAAATTTTAAGTGAGATTCAAACTCACAGACCATATTGTGCAAAATAAATGCTCTAGTAACTGCGTTCACATTCCTAATTTTCATGATTTTACTCGTAATTGTAGCCATGCCCTTCCTTTTAGAAGCTGATTTTATTATTATCGATTTTCAATACTTACTGGGAATATTCCAAAACTAAGAACACTTAGGCACATAAAGTGCACCTGCAAATTTTCAAGAAATCGACCCAACTATTTTGGAGTCGATTGGAAACAAACTCACAGGGGCACATGCGCTTGCACACACACACACACACACACACACACACACAGAGTTCATTTAGATATAAGTTTAGATATTCTCTTGAAGAAGACCACTTGGGACAGTGGAAAAGCAATTAGACTTTGGGATCTTAATACGTGAGTTTGAATCTCTACCATTTCGTTTAAGTTTACATTTAGACTAATATCCTTTTGAAAGGTGTAAATTCCACATTCCCCCTAGCTATGGATTAAATAGAGCATATTGTGTTATTAAAAAAAAACTTTTGTATGGACAAAAAAGAATGATCTAAGCATTAAATAACCTAAAAAGTTTGATATGCCACAAAACAAAACTGATATTCTCTTAACTTAATTAAGTGCATGAAATTATTCTCCATTTTTTTTTTTCTTTTTCTTTGTAATATACTTGGTTGATTTGTAATTTTCCTAAAGAAGAAATCCAAACTGATTATTTTCTTCTATTTGTTTTAATTTCTTAAAATATGACACAAATGTTATAATCAAAATAGTATTTTTAATATCCTAGCAAAGAAATGTCAAATGTTTCCCTAACAGAGAAGACCCTGAGTGTACAAAATTTTTCTATTTTATTTTATAAAACTTAAAACAGAAAAAAAGGGAAGCATTATATGGCTTTCCTCTGAAAAACAAAAACAAAACAATCTTTCTGTAAATAGAAGTTAACATTTTTCAATATTTTATAAAATTTGTTTTCAAATTTATCATTAATGGGATTTTGTCACATAATCAACATAACTGAGATAGACACACACCAACATGCACACATATCCTAGAGATTAGATGAATTAAAAGAGCTTTGTATGATTTAAAGACTTCATTGTTTTAGTCTCAGAGCACTTGACCTTCCTTGGGTGTTTTGGGCCACGAAAATACTCAGGTTAGTGTCTGAAGGTGTGATTATACCACTGAGAAGAAAGGTTTTCGTAAATCAAGAACCTGATAGTCCAATGCAACTTGCATCATGGACACTGCATGTCTCATCCCTCTTGAACCACAGTGGAAGTGATGTGGGCTAAGTGAGTGGGTGTGACTGTTGCACAGCCACTCAAAACAACATCCACAGCAGCTGTTGCTTTCTCCAGGTCTTTGCATCCTTAATTATAAGGGACAAGTCGACACTTAGCCAAACCCAGACACGGTTGGGAGCCAGCTTTTTTTTTTTTTTTATAGACTTATTTCTATATGCAATCAGTTGAATCAGCTCTTGATAATTGTTATTTAAAACGGTATCAATCATCACCCATATCCTTCAAGTCATGTGTTTGCCTGCATATATCTAGTGAAAGAAAAAAAAAGAAAGAAATTGTAGCTTAATTTCGAATAATTTTGGTTGAAATATCTGAAGATTATCATTGATGCACTATTTTTGTAAAAGAAATAATGAAAAAGAAAATGAAAGAAAGAAGAGAGAGATCTAACTTGTTACCATGTCAAAGGATACAAGAAATCAACTAAAGGTTACAATTGCTGAAATTTTACAAGAAAAATACTCAAAACCTAGACATTTAATATCAGATCTTTGACATCAATGAAAAATACATGTTTATTTTAGTCAAGTAGTTTCTCGTATCACCAACCCTGTCCTATTGTTAACTCTCTACTTTTTTTTTTCTTCTTACTTTTGATCTTCTGAGATTGCCAAGTCAACCAGCCTTGTTGACTTATAAAACTTGATTTAATATTATTATTTATGATTTATTATTAGTATTTGGTTTGGTGTAGATTCAAATCCTACAGAATGAGATATTGAATATATGTTGTTTTTTTCTCTTTTATTTATGTTGCTTTTATTTCCTTTGTAATTGTAAACAAATGAAAAATGAAAGTCAGATGTTGTAATAGTAGTAAAGTATTCTGTACTAAAATCTACTTTTAGTTACAATCTTCTACCATTTATAGTTGAAACACATTTGCATATGAATACAGCTGTCATGTTCACATTTTTTTTGTGTAATTCTTTTTCTTAGGCTTATTGCTATTTATGTTAGGTGATAAAAAGAATTCAACTTCAACTCACTATTGATCTGTAAGAGAAAACTAACAAACAAAAAACCTTCAAATTATGAATACCAGTTTATGGATTGCAATGATCTTGACAATGTTTTAAATCTAGGATAAAATCTAAGTTGATAAAAAAGTAACTACAACAAAGTTTTTATTACTTGTTTTTGTCAATTTAAAAATATAACTAAAAAAACCCTTTAGAAAAAAAAAAAAAAAAGAAGCAATTTTAGAATTTTATTTTCTTGTTGCTTATTTTGGGTTGTTCCAATTCTTTGGTAAAATGGCTTGTAGCATTTTGAAAGGACATTTTTGTAATCAAAGCAAAAGAATTAATCAGTTAGTAAAATAATACTTTAAATAACTATAACTAATTCAAGTTTTAAATCTCAGTTCTATTAAAAAACATAATGTGCAAAACTGGGATTTCATTTGATAAAACAATTTACATTACAAACTCAAAATTGTTTGGGGGATTCTTTGAAATGAAGCATAAATTGTATGTGTACTAGATCATCATCTTTGTATTGGTTAATACTTAGTATGTCCCCCCTCCCCCTCTCTTTTTACAAAATGAAAAATGCACCCTTTCTGTTTGAAAATTATTAAAGACATTACTTTGACGGTCGCAAAAAAATTATCAAAGTATAGTTTTGATCCTTACTATGGATAGAAGACCTGAAGAAGACTAAAGGATAAACTGGCCGAAACAGTGACTTTAACAATAACAAAAATGTGAACCATAGTCTGTAATTAATATGCAAAGGTTACATTTGTTCTAAATTTAGTTTCTCCTAAGCATTTTTTCTAAAAAGAACATATTTTCTGGCAGTAGAATTTATCAGATTCAAAAATCATTGTTTACAAGACATACAATTCTTGGCTTTTTTTTTAATCCATTGATATACAAATAAAGTAAGGAGCATCATTCAATTCCTTGTACTAAAATAGACAGTTTCCACTTGAGTCCTTCTCTCTAAATTGTAGGGAATGGATCAAAATAGTACTTTAATAAGCAGGCAAAGAAATGTCAAATGTTTGTCTCACTCAAGTTGCAATTAAAACCCATTGAACTACAATTTATAGACACCTTCTCTGCAATGAAATCATAGTTTTCATGATTTTACAACCAAACATTGTACCATCATCAAATCTTATATCACTTTGAAGCAAAGAAATATAGTTTGTGGTATGGAAATTTATTAACTAAATTAATTTTGTATTTATTTGGGAATTCTTTGAGATTAGGCTTCTTTATTTGTCTTTTAATTTATTTTGTGGACTGTTGTCCTCATCTTTTCATAGTTGTTGTTTCACTACATTTCTGCCTGACAATGACCAGAAGATAAGTTAGCTGATATATAGTGAAACGGTAATCCTGAGTAGATGAGAACAACAGTCTGCAAAATTAATACATGAATAAATTTTATATTTATAGTTTATCTGATTTTCTTATATTCTTTTTTTTATTGTTACTTACATTATGTCCCATCCAATATGCTTTTTGGCTTTGTTCAGGTCTTGTGGATCCCTGGAGCTCTCATGTAATTCAAATGACTTTTTATTCAATCCATGAGGGTAAATTATTCTTATTCCATAATCTAACAACTGGCTATTAATATTAATCCATGTTAACTATTTTTAATCATAACTATCATGAGAATGCAAATTGGAAAGGTTTTGTTTTCTTGGGGCAAAATATTGTGTTACAATAGAAAATCTACCTGTTTAGGATGAAAATTCCATTCTACTCACATAAAAACATATATTGATTTTGGGGAAAAAAATATGAATGCTAAAAAGGTCAAAAAAAAAAAATTTCAACCAAGCTGTATCTAGTATTTCTACTTGTATTATTAATATTGTTATTATTATTATTATATCTAAAAGCTGCAACAATTTAAAATAATTTTTTTTGTGGCAGAGTTATGGAAAATTGAGTTTTCATTCAGTATACATGTTTGTTCCACTGGTCTAACATCATGGTTAATTTCACCATTTAGCCCACATCTATTTCAATTCAAGTTTTTTTTTGTCCTTGTCTCTAATATATATATACTACAGTCTTTTAATTACTTTATAAACTATTCAAAGGGCTCTTTTTATTTTAGCTTTTCAGGAGGATGTAGTGTTGTTCTTTAGCTTCTGAATAACTTTTGAACAACTCTTATGAGTAAACACTTCATTGATTTTCTTCAATATGGAGAGGGGAAATCCATTTAGCCTAGTGGGTAGTCAGTCAGACTTCAGAATCATAGTACGCGAGTTTAAATCCTAGTTCTATTTGCATTCATAATTGGGAAAGGTATGAAGCTCCATATTCTCTCCAACTTTGGGTTAAATAGCGTACATTGTGTTATTAAAAAAACTGTGTATATACAATGATTATTCTTGGTATTAAATGACCTAAAAAGGTTGATATAGCATAAAAACACAATCAATCAATCTTGAGAATGAAGTTCAAGCAAAAGGTTCAATTTTCAGAAGTGTCTCTTTTTTTTTCATATTTAAGATGTATTTTTATTAGTTTAAAATGGTATTTACTTTTATTTAAAGTAAGCCCCCCCTCTCTCTCTCATGAAGTGGGGGCAGCAATGGTAGAGCAGTAGAAAAAGCTTGGACTCTCAAATCATATTACACAAGTTCAAATCCCAGCCAAAACCATTACATTCACTTTCGATTGTCTCTGACAGATAAGTCTCATTAACACTGGAGAGTAACTCATCTAGGTGTAAGGATAACACTGATTCCAAAAACCTGAGTGGATGAAACCCATCAACTCAAGGGTAACTGATCTCTATGAAGTGTAACACTAATTAACAGACTTTAAAATTACACAAGTTCAAATCTTAATCTGTTCTGTTCACTTTTAGATTAATACCCTTTAAAAACGTATGACCCCCCCAACATTCTGCCTACCTAGGGATTAAATTATTCAAACACTAATCTAACAATCTCTCTTCTCCAAAAGAAAGAAGATTGTTTACAAAAGCTATTTTTATTATTATTAGACTCTAAACTTGAATCTACTATTAAACATTTATTTATCACTTTATTTATCTCTGCTAATTTTCCCTTTTAGTATATTTTCCCTTCTTTTATCTAAAATTCTCTGTAACCCAAGTACTCTGTTTGTGGGTGCAAATGAAATCCTTTAAAAAAAGAAACAAAGAAGATGGTATAATTTACTTCTAGCATTGACTGTTGTCATAGAGCTCCTCTGTTCTATGTAACTTGATAATATGCACTTTTTAGGTCTAGCATAGTACACTTTGATACTATGCGAGCTCCATTGTAATTTCAGGTAAAAAAAAAAGGAAAATAAGAATATTTTTGAGATGAAGTGATTTATTACATGTGAATAATCCTTAATTAACCTATCCCACCCTCTCTCTTTCTATCCCACCAATCTCTCTTTTTTTTCTGTCTTCATTCTTGGTTGGAATAAACTGTTCTCTATTTAGAAATCCACTGATTTTTATAATGAACATTTCCAACACATTGGTCTAAAGCCATTGGATTGATTTTCAAACAAATGAAAAAAAATTAGGATTTCTTTAGTTTTTTTTTCTTTTTTTTTTCTTTTTTTTTTTTTTAACAATATTCAACTTTTAATAAACTTTTCCCTTCTAAAATATTTCTTTTCTCTTATAATCCTCAGTCATTTTCTGTCGCGTTGCAGTTGAAACCAGTTAAATTTAGTATATATTTTAATTAAATAATCTTATTTTAGTGTTTTATAGTAATCTTTTCAAATATTTGTCATTATGCTCGTCATGATCTTCTTTATGAAATAACAAAATTTTGTACTACAAAGAATTTAATTAATTTCAAAAGAGAAACTTTCTAATTATATCTGGTGTGTTATAGTTAATATTCTGCCTTCATAGAAATATTAAAACTTTTTCTTCAGATTTTGAAAGTCTTGCCTGAAGATTAAATTGTCATACAAATTATTCATAATACAAATTTTTTTAGTAAGTTGGTGGATGCACCATAAGGTTTGTTTGCATGCATGATCCTAAAGCTATTATTAAATTTGAAGGGGCTGCATTGATAGATTGTGTAGGCTTAGGGTATAACCTAAGGTTGAGCTAATATATTGTTGTCAATAAGACTAAAGACTATATCCTAAATCTCTTAAACAAGGAATGTTGATGAGAAGCATTTCACAATGACTTTTGAAATTCCCTGCAGTCATCATGGCTGGTTATCCTGCAGAAAGTTGATTAGGTTTCAAAAGAAGAAAAAAAAACGATTTTGGCAGAATGATGATCTTTTTCACAATTGTAGTAGTTCGTTCCTCATACCAAATACTCCTGTCTTGGCTGCTAAGGGTCTCTGTAGAAAAAGAAGTATCTTCCTACCTTTCTTTCTTTCAAATGGGATTTGCTAGCATCAAATTTCTAAGCCCCTCCATCCTCTTTTATATTATTTTTTTTCCTTCACTTGTTGAAAAGTTCAGGCATGATTTTCAATTTCTATAGAGATTAATGCTTTATTTATTTACTTTTTTTTTTTTAGTAATCCACAAAACTGGATTCAATGTCCACAATTTATTTGTAGCTTTTGTATTGTCGAGATTAAAGAAGTTCTCTTTCACAAAGGTACAAATAGTCTAAAACTAAAAGATTCTTTAAAAGTTTTACTATCAAATGTAGATTCCTTGACCAAAACATTCAATGCCTGAAAATATTTATTCAAGTTTTCTCCGGATGGCTGAGTTTTCTTTCCAAGCCCATAAAGCCCATATATATGATCTCTCTCTCTCTATATATATATATCTATCTATCTATCTATATATATATATATATATATATATATATATATATATAT
>JAUZSX010329301.1:0-11141 GCA_034780655.1 Idiosepius hallami | reverse complement strand
GTGTTCATATGCAGTTTGAACTAACTATCACTAAATATGGCACCCATGGGTGTTAAAATTCAGTATTACCAAAAAAAATTCCTTTTTTTTCAGAATTCTTGAGTTAAGGTATAATAAATTTTGCAAGCATTATTTAAACTATTATCCTCATCCTTATTGTTATTTGTTTCACAACATTTTGACTGAATAAACCTTTGTTTTTTCTCAGCATTATAAAGTGCTTCATATTGTTTTTGATCTCCTTTTTCGAAATCAAGTGTTGGTTTTTATTTTTAATGGATGATTTGTTTTTGTTGTCCTTTTCAGTAAGTCCTCCAAGTGTGTGTTTTTTTCTGTTGAAAATCTAAGATATAACTGCCTCTGTTTTTTAGTTAAGTTAGCTTCTGCCTGTTCAGTCATGTTGAGAATAATCATTTTTCATTGTCTTTCCTTTGGTCAACACAAAGTTAAACAGTGCATTCAAAAAGTTATAACATAATTTTTAAATATGAACAATACACTGTGGCCTCTATATTGATAATAATTATATTTTGAATAGCTAATTTATTGTGAAGAACAGTAACTGTCTTTTAAGATTGAGGTATTAACTGTGTAGTACACATTTTACAATGGAACTTCCAGAAGCAGGTCAGCAGTGGTTGCTGTTGGAGTTGATATAATGAACAAGATCTCAAAATTGGCAAGAAAAACAGTTTCATTTCTGTATTTATTGATATGAAAAAGATTTTATAGTTAAATTTTTTTAGAAATTTGTATTTAAAAAGCTGTTGTAGTACTGTATATTTTAAAATAAACCAGACAATGCAAGAAGCAAAGTAAGTTTATGAACGCTATTAGTCCCAGTAATTTAGGTTGGACTGGCAACTACTTTCTCCAGGATTGATATTTCATTTGTTTTATGTCCAGGTTATTTGAAGATTATATTATATAAGAAATATGAAAATGAGAACTATAATCCATGGAATAAATATACAAAATGATAATTGTTGTTTGGATAACAGCATTTGAAGCAATTAAACAATTCAATTTTACAAAAATGGATTTAAAAATGCTCATGATTTGAGGTCAGGTCTTCTTTTAAATTTTGTTTAGATTTCAATAAATATTTAATTTTTGAGATAAAACAAAAGCATTTTTTTATTGCTCATTCACCTAGATGAGTTACTCTCATTGGGTTGATGAGCCTAATCTACGTAAGTTTTTGGAATCAGTGTTATCCCTTCTCCTAGATGAGTTATTCTACTGAGGTAAACAGCTTCATCTACCCAGTTGATTGGTTGGTTTATTTTACTAGCATATCAACCCTCTTATATCATTTAATATTGAAAAAATTGTAATGATCCTCCCTTCAGTCATTAATTTCTTTTTATTTACTATTTTGCTGGTATTTTTATGTTTCAGGCTATAAAAAAACAAAATATGTTCTTTTATTGCAGGTCTCAAGTGGTATGAGTGCCTTTTTTGTCTTGAATTAAAAGATGTATAGTCAAAAGGTAATGAATTTCTTTCCTTCTCAAATATTTTTTATTAACTATTCAATTAAAAGAAAAGTTAAAATCATAGACACTTTAAGTTGATTAATAAAGAACTATTAGCTGTTTATATTTATTTCTAATTGATTGGCTAGGTTGTTTTATGAAATATAGACTCTTCTGGTCCTTGAACTATAATTTTTAAGGATTGATTGATTCACATATTCGTTTTATGGCATATTAACCATTTTGGGCAGCGACTGTGGAGCATTGGTAAATGCTTGGGCTCTGGAATCATATTAAGTGAGTTCAAATCCCAGTCAAAACCATTACATTCACCTTTAGCTGCCTCAGGCAGGTGGGAATCGTTAACTTTGGAGAGCAACTCATCTAGGTGAAGGGCAAAAGCCCACATATATAGAGCACATAAAATGGCCTTGTGCCTAACTTGGGTTGGTACTCGACCAAGTAAATATGATATTAACATTTTTGGTCATTTGATGAAGTAAAAAAAAGAACATTTTTTTGTTAACTTCTTCCTTTCATTAACACATTTTAAAATTGTAACGAGATGCACTGTTTGAACTATAGCTGGAGGGAATGTGGCAGGGATGACTTATTATTTAGGACCCTTCACACATTTGGTCACCAAAATATTGAGGGTGGTATGTTAACGGGAACTCTTCACCCTTTAAGCTCGCGCCTAAAAAAACTGACCTTAAAATCAATTTTTTAATCGATTTAAGCATTTGACCTGTCTCTGCTAAAAAAACAGATTTCTTGTCTCTTATATGTCCCTGGTTACATCTGGAACTTACTGAGTGCTGGTCTGTAAATTCAGCTCTCATAAGCACGTGACGGTGTTCTATTTTTGTCTTAGATTATTTTAATATTCTTGAAATTAAAAAAAAAAATACTTTAGAACTTTTTTTATTTTTCATAGCTGTATACCTACTTTTAGCCGACTCTGTATACAATATAATGAATTCTTTACTGAATGTGAGCAATCTTTAATGATATCCCTGAAACAAAGCTGGAATCAATATCATAGCACCAAAATAACAGAAACAATATAACTTGCCCTCTAACTGACAAAATATGACTAACTTCTGTGATACTTATTGATTTCAAATTTGACAGTGTTGTATATGAAAGTTTCTGCATTAAAACATACGCAGGTGTTTTATAAATTGATCTCCATCCTGGTGTTTTTTTACACATATTCTTTACTCCATTTAACTTTTATATATATTTTGTCTAAAACATTTATCTTTCTCAAATAACAATGGCCAACAACAATATTGTTGTCTGCATTTTTTCAGATGATTTAGGATAAATCTAATGGAGGGGGAGGGGGCGTTGTTAAACTACTGGGCTCATGTACCCTTAATCTTTGCTTAGACAGCCATCTATACATGCGGCTGGCGACTACTCTATTTTTTTGCCAGAATGTGTTCAAATTTCCATGAGACTTGCCGTTAAATCATGTGCGTTCAGTGGCTGAGCCAGCTCAACCTGCAGAGGCCAGTATGTGGACACGCACACACACACACGCACACAATTATACGAAGCAGTTATGAAAAAAAAAGAAAACTAAGCAAGAACTGTCAATTAAATACTGGGCTTGTCAGCCATATGTAATGAAGTGGCAGCAAGCAATGATGGGAAAAAGTTATGTGTGTCAAATATGCATTAAAACTTGCAAAAGTGAAACTGGCCCAGATTTGTGTAGTCTTGGCTGCTTGCAACAAACTTACAGATATGGCTTTCTTCTGTGAAATACTTATCACTATCCCTCCCACATATAAAGTCCCATGCCACTTATGAATGTTACTCTATGGCCTTATATATGGCCTTCTTATGAATGTTACTCTTATGAACGTTACTCTATGGCATCAGCTACTGCTGCTATTTTCATTAATCAATATTTTTTTGCTTTTTATCCAACAAGAAATGAAAGATTATCTAGCTTATTCTGATTTGAAATATATGTATATTTTCATGTTGCCAGATCCAGAACAAAAAGATATTAGTAGTTTAAAAACTCAGGATTTGGCTAAAAGTTCATTATAGAAATTATTCTACTCTCATATTCATTGTTTATAATGTTTCAATCTTATTCAAGAATTACTCAAACTTGAAAACTTTCTTTGAATTGTAAATCTAACCCTTTATTCAATCTACATGGATAGATTGTTAATCTATATTAACTATACTACGCTATTTCCTCTATCAATCAAGATAGAATCTATGAAGATACTACTATTTTTAGTGTCATGACTTGATTGGTGAAATTAATTAATTAAAAAATGGATAAATAAATTAATTATGAAAATAAGAAAAAATTACTTTATCATTTAAATTTGAGTAGTAAGGAATTTTTAAAATTTGGTGTTTAAAAGATATAAAGTTAACCAGTGTAAATAACATTGAAAACAAAGGCAAAAGTTTGACCTTTCAAACATTTGCCAAAACCATAAACAATCTTAAGACGATGTGCCGAGTTGTCATAAGGGACCAAAACAATAAAAATCTTTCTAGATTTTAATAAAATAAAAACATATCAAATGTTTGATTTTGACAGTTGTCTAGGTAAACCTGATGTGAGATATAGAGTGCAAGATTGGTACAAGGCCATTTGGCAAAAATTAAATTGGGTTATTTTTCCGCTAACCGTAACCAAGTCCCTTGCGGATAATTCTGCCGTCGCCGCACCTACCATTTATTCTTAACAAAGTCATTCCATCAGTCAACTCTATTTTCCCATCTCTCTAGCGTCCGAAGCCATTTTTACAAACTTGTTTCCTTATTTATTGTAACACTAATGTGTAACAATAAACCTTGTTATTGTTTTCAATCGGCTGTTCCAGTTTTCTTTCTTGAGTTGCTTAACCTTTTTGTCAACCTCAACCACCACCAGTGACGATTTCATGAGCCAGATCATCCCAAGCTTTCTTTTGTGGGACATTAGAACACAACGGGGTGGGGCGTAAAAGAAGAGTAACTTCACAAAACTTAACCATTCTGGTAGGGTGACCGCAACAGAACTTCACTATGATCCCAAGATTAATACCACTTATATAAGCCAATGTGTACAAGTTCAAATCCCTGTCAAAATAATTACATTCCCTTTCAGCTGCTTTGGGTAGATAATGTATATTAACCCAGGTAAATAAGACCTGTCAATTCTAAGAGAGTAATTCATCCTAGTGAACAATATTAATTCCAAACATAAAGTAGATGAAATCTTTCAATTCAATGAGAGTAAATCATCGAGATAGAAGACAATATTGGTTCCTAAATATTCCTGAGTGTAATGAGCATTAAAACTGGCCTTGTGCCAAGCTCTGTTTCATGCTGAACCAAGTATATATCATGTAAACTAATGACTCAGACCTTAACACCAGGCATTTTTGTAGATGTGTAGTAAATAAAGGCTCAAGTTTGCAGAAGGCTCTCAAGTTTGATTTAAAGGTTTTTTTATTTTGGTTAATACTTGAAGAATGGTGTATTGACTAAGCAATGAAAATTATTAAAGAAGTACAATTAATTTGATTAAGAAAAATAGTTGAAATTCATCTAATAAATTTGGATAATTATTTGCTGAAATTATTGCTATATTTCAGTAAAATCTGCATAATGAAAGTATTTTTTTATGAGACCTACTTATTCTATATTTGAGCAAAATCAATGAATTGGAGATATTATTATTTTTTCAAGAGTGAAATGCATTTACTTATACTATATTTTTGTAAAATCTATAAAAGAGGAATTATTTTACATTTTCATTTTACATAGAATAAGGATAATTTTTCGTTGATTTTCCTTTCTATATTTTTGTTTTTCAAATTTTTTAACAGACAATGTTTGTTTTCATTGTAAAACAACTCACAATATTTGTGGTATTCAGTTTTTTATTTTTCTTACAAGAATGTTTACAAATTTTATAACTCTGTAGAAATTCTTTTTAATAAATTTTTCTTCCTATTTGTTTTTCAGTTTGAAAACAATCCAGTGATAAGTTATTGCAATGAATGGTGGGGATATGGACAAACGAAAACGCCAGAAAAAGTGGAAATTCTTACAGAGGTGAGGAATAGACCTTAATACTTGAATTTTAGAGATGTTGCATTTAATTAAATTTTTTTGATATTTAATAAATGATGATTCATGGCTTTGTTTTTATTAACTGTAGAAAGGTCCTCCAGGTTGAGGGTTGAACATGAGGCTAGTGACTCTTTCTTGTAAAACAAGTATGCTACGGAAATAGCAAAAAAAGAAAAATTTTGCTGCCTAACGCACCACTTGGTGTAATGGTTAATGGATCCTTTCAAGAGGACATGATTTTGGTTAACTTTCAGATGAAAATTTTTACATAGCCTTTTCTGACAAAACTTATATTTCACTAAAAATGCCTCATGGATGGGAATAGCCTAGTGAACCTTATGGATGGAAATAGACACATTCATTGACAGTGCACTTGTATGGAGACAAACTCATTCATTTACATTGCACCTTATCATCTGGTGCACCTTGTGTATGCTAATAGAAACATTCAATAATATTTGGCTTTATAATCCAGTGTACCATATGCATGGAAATAGACTTGTTCATTGATTTTGCAATTTATGTGCAGTATGTAAGAAAATAGATATGTTGATTGATGTTAAGCTCTATAAGCAATGCACCCACCATATGCATGAAAATATTGTTCATTGATATTTCTCTTTATTTGTGATGCATTTTATGTAAGAAAATAGAAACATCCATTGATATTATGCCTTATGTTGAGTGCACCATGTACATCAAAATTGATACATCTATTGATATTGCACCTAAAGTGTGATGCAAGTATGAAAATAGAAATGCTGAGTTATAGTGCACCTAACAATTCCTTTTCCCTTAAGATGTGAAAACATAGTATATTTAGTGGAGAAAATAAAAAGCAAAATTTAAAACTGAAAGTGAATACTGAATGATGATGATGATGATGATGATTACTATAATAATAATAATAATTATTATTATTATTATTATTATTTAATGTCTGTTGTAATTCAACTTCTTGTATTTATCAAAAACAGTTAAATTTCAAAATATGTTCATTCTTTTTCAAAGCTTGAGTTTTTTGCAGCTATTAAATGTAAATTGCTATAACAGTCCAGTAAAACGGCAGGATAGTACATGCATTGTTGATCTACCAGTTGTTACCTACCCCAGCATGTGTACATATAAAGAACAGTTAGGGAAAGGAGAATTATGAACCGTGTTGAGCAGGAGAGGAAAAATCAAAGCCTGGACACATCAGACTTTGTTTCAATATGTCAGCATATGTTTTCTTTATGAAGACTAACTAGTAGTGTAGGCAAATGGCTGAATGTAGGGTTAAATTGAATTTGATTACATAAGCTGAATCCTGATTGTATAAGTTTAGAGCAGACCTTATATTTGCTTGGTGAGCAACAACCTAAGTTTGGCACAAGGCCATTTTTATGTGCTTTTACCTGGGCTTTTTGCATTCTGTGTTACCCTTCACCTAGATGAGCTGCTCAACCGAGTTAATGAGCCCCACCTGCCTGAGGCAGCTAAAGGTGACTGCAATGGTTTTGATTGGGATTTCAACTCACATACTATGATTCCAGAGCCCAAGCTTTTAACAATGCTCCAACTCAGCTGGTTAGAGTAGATATGAATAGTTAATAGATAAGTAGTTTTTTTTTTTTTAATTTTTTAAAATTTACAATATTTCAACCAATGAAATTTAGCTGTAGTCCATATGATAATAATACAAATTATTTTGCCTCATCTCAACGTTATCCAAAACCAATTCTATTCTCTATTATTAAATTCACAATACTTGGCTTTATGTGCTCTTTAGCCTTCTTCAGTTATTTCTTTGGAACTTTTTTGTTGAGTTTTATTGCCTTCTTTGACTGCAAACTGGACCCTTTTTTCAATTCACTTAGATAGACAGTCCTCGTTACTTAAGTATTAACCTGGTACTCTGTTAACTATTCTTCTCTATTTCAGGTTTAATCCCCACTGCAAGGCAGAAATAGCTGAGGATTTATTTAAAAATTTATTCTTTTCTTTTTCCAGTTTAAACAAAAGATAAGGAATGAAGCTACAGAAGAACAATTGAATGACGATACATTTTGTAAAAAGTGGTTAATAGGTAAGTCTTTGGCTCAATTGATTTTAAGATTGAATTTGTTTTATAGTTTCTTTTTCTTTAATTTTGATTCCTTATTTTTGGAGTCTATTATGCTCATTTCAAAAGTAATGCCACCAATTTTTAATTCGTTTGTTTTGTGTTTAATGCCATATCAACATTTTTAGGTCATTTTAATGCTGATAACAATTACTTTTGATAAATGTTATTTTTTATACACACATTATTTTTTTTAATAACACAAGTTGCACTATTTAATCCATAGCTGGAGGGAAGATGAGGATTCATACCTTTCCCAACGGTACCAGTTTTAAAAGTTATTTTTGAAGAGGGTTCCAAAAGGAATGGCACCTATTTTTTAAGTTAGTTTTTAGTTGGGTTGTTCCAATAGTAAACCTAGCTACTTTCTAAGAATTATTTTTTAAAAATGGACAACTACCATCAAAACTAGTAACCTTTTGTACTGCAGAATTTATTTTTAAACATTGTCACCACTATTTTTAATCCATTTTTGCCAGCGATGAAGTATTTGTTTTACACCACGTGGTCTTCAAGTTAGAATCCCAGTTAAAGTTTGGAATGGTAACAACATTGCGTGTTACTGATGAAATCCAAAATGATCAAAACAGCTGTATGACACTGTTATTAGTTATACAAGATTTTGCCTATTATCATAGAATCATAATTTGATTTATATACACATTTATACTTTTTGGTCATATTTAGAATTGTCTGAGTTGTGTGAGCAATGCTAAGCTATTAAATCTTGCGAGTAAATCTATGATTTTACATCCTGTCTGAGTGATAGAATTGTTCCATGCTCACACAGCCAACCAACCTTGGCAAGTAAGCTACTATCAGATGATCCAGATAATATTCAATCAACCATTACACCCATTGGTGCAATGGGCAGCAAATTTGTTATTTTGCTGTTTCTGTAGCATACTTATTTTATGAAAAAGAGTCGCTAGCCCTATGCTCAACCTGGAAGACCTTTCGTGGTCTTTTAAAATCAGTGTTGCTTTCACCTAAATGCGATACTCTCCCAAGTTAACAAGCTCTATTTGCCCGGGGCGGGTAAAGAAAAATGGAATGGTTTCGACTGGGATTTGATCTGCGCAATACGATTCCATAGTCCGATCATTTACCAATGCTCCACTCTCGCCACCTACCCAGGTTATATTATCAATAAAATTGCTTAGCAGTTTTTGTGATGGGTAATAATTGTGACGTGCAAATAATGAAATATAAGAAAAAAATTTGTTTTATTTAATCTATCTTTTCATTAAAATTCATATCTGGTTGGATAATGGCACTCTGGCCAGACGAATTAATATCTTGTGAACTATTAGATTTTAGAGATTATCAAGATTACTATCAGAATCCAGAACAGTTTTAAGTCTAATATCTATATACATATAAAAGTCAGATCGTTGTATTTGATTGGGTTCTACATCTGGTTTCGAATTCTGGATTACGAGTGAGTGGCTAGATCGAGCAGAAAAAAAAATTTAAATGGTCACCCATCCAAGTAGTGATGAGGCTCGACGTTGCTTAACTTTGGTATTCTCATAGGAACTGGTGTCTCCAACGCTACTTGACATTATAAATCAAAACTTATCATTCAAGTAACTATTTCAGTAACATCATTAATTTATTTTGTTTGAGTCCCTTAGGACCCAAAGCCTACTAGATACAGGTGTTGAGTTTCTTTAGTTTTAAATGTATATTATCTGAAGGTGTGGTCTTTCATCTTATCCAAGGGAAAAAATAACTAAAAGTACATTTTCAAGACTAAACTCAATTTTGATTAAATGAATAAGAACAGTCTACCTCCGTGAATTCAATTAGGGACTAAGTTTTAAGTTATGTAAAGACTCCCAATTACAATATGAGGTTGCCTTACTTTGATCACCAGAAAAGGGCCATAGATTTCGTCCTCCAGATGTTATGAAGGTCAAGTGAGAAAGATGAGAATAACACTTATATTTTTATATGTGTGAAAACATTGTTTATAAAAGTATTTAAAAAAAATTCATGTTTCATTGAAGTTTTTAACATTGATCAATAAACAAAAAAGCCCTTCTACTTCCGGTTCATTTTCAGTAAAAGCCCATAATTTTTCAGATTTGGCTCATTAAGTTTGTGTCTACATCAAAATAGACCATTAAATTAAGTAGTGCTATGAATAAACACAGCAGTAGGGAGACTACCGTTGAGAATGAATATTAAATTTCAAACTTAAGAGAAAGACTAACTCTTGGACACATCTAAAAAGAAAAATTGTTCAGTCAAGTGTTTTGGGGATTAACTTTTGTTTTTCAACTTCAACTTTTTGTTGAAAAACAAAAATAGAATCAAAATAAATAAGACTAAGTTATATGCCTTGCAGAGTAACACCACAATTTATTAAGAAATATGCCTGTAAACCTAATGAATCTGTCTGTCAGTGTACATTTTCCTTATAAACTACTCTGTCAATTATCAGTGTACAAACTTGAGATGTGGGAAAAATTTTTTTACCAGTTTTCGAGTGGAAATTTGTCTGCTAATGAGTCAACATTGAAATATTTTACCTTTGTAAACTCTACTGCCAATTTTGGGTCGAAACACTTGAAATTTTAGTTGTAGGTTACTTTTACTTGAGGTTAACTTTTTAATTTGTTTTGAGCCAGCAAAAGTGAACGCTAAAAGGCCAAAATTCAAATTTCAAAATATTGGACCTTTGTGGTTTCTACCAAACTAATCAGCCAATTTTTGGTCTACACATTTGAAATTTGACATTAAGGGTATTCAAATATGGGGCAAGTTTATTAATTGGTTTCTTTTTATTTTCAGCTGTATTTTAAAAGAAAAAACGGCAAACTCCCTAAAACCTAAATGTAACCAAATTTTTCAGGCAGTGCATCATCCAAATAAAATATTAGATCTAAGAACTTTTTAAGCTTGAAGAAAAAAGTAGATCTTGTTAAAAGTAAATATATTATTCTGTTGTGCTATTTAAATTATGCATGGCCACTCCATAGTATCTATTACTTCAGGGAGGAACATTTGCATGTAAGCCATTTCATTCTGTTGGTGGCATTATTTATTCTCTTTACTTGTTTTAAAGCTATAAATTTTACTTGGCCTTATATTCAATGTGTGTTGAGCAGATAGACTGAATTTGAAAAAAAAAAACCAAACAAAATTGACAATAATAATATAAGTAATTAAACTACAAATAATATAAATAGCAATTGAACTTTACCTAAGGGCAATAAATAAGATTAAGGATAAAAGAAAAAAAGTCTATAGATTTAGGGGAATAAGATAAACAGAAAAAAGTTATTTAAATAAATTGATAATAATGATTATTATAATTATATTTTACCGCGAGTTTAAATCCCAGTTAAAACCATTACATTCGCCTTTAGCTGCCTCAGGCAGATGGGGCTCGTTAACTCGGGAGAGCAGCTCATCTAGGTGAAGGGTAACACCGAATGTAAAAAGCCCGG
>JAUZSX010329291.1:0-11142 GCA_034780655.1 Idiosepius hallami | reverse complement strand
GGGAACCTATGTTTTGATGTTTTGCGTCCCTCGGGGACTTTTAGAGAGCCAGGGGTACCACGCACGCGCGGCTTGTTATTATAAGTAAAACTCTTTCAATAAGTTTGAAAAGAATATTTTTCTTTTAGATAAAATTCTTATTCAATTACAAAAAAACTAAATATATGGATTTACTATTTCTTTTAATTCTGTAGTTATTAGTAGGGCTATGACAATATGATTTTATTAAATCTTGTCATAGCCCTAATAACCAGGGCTGTAACAATATTCTTTAATAAAACTATATTGTCTCGGTATACCGACTTCCCATCACCTGACTATTCATCACGGTCTATACATCAATAGACTACTCCTCACGTTGACAACTCATCACCCCTACATCAAGTGATTTCATCTCCTCAAAGAAAAAAATTTCATTTATTCGTGTAATAATGTTATTTATGTAATTGTTTTTATTATGTTAAATTTTAGCCTCTTTGGCAATTTTGGGGTTATTTTTTTTACAAGAGATTATTAAAATCTATAAAGTGAATATCATCCACTTTTTCAAACTTTTTAAAAAATAAGCAATAAAAAACATTTATTTAAATTATTTTATTTTCTATTTTTTAATTAAAAAGCCAAACAAACTTCTCCAAATAGTTTCATTTTATTTTAACTAAATGTAAATAAACATAACCAAACTTAAAATTAAAGATAAAAAAATAAGATTTTTTAAAAAATAATTATTTTATTTTTAAACGACACGATAGCAGAACTTTATCAAAGAAACTTTAAATAATGTTGATAAAATAAAAGTTAAAAGTACTGTTCATATAAACGGCACGTTTTCTCTCATCACCGTAATTATGTTATGAAAACTATATCGATTTATTTGAGAAGTTAACAGTTTTAAATAGGCAGAATTAAAAAAAAAACAAAAAACTTTTGTTTTTATTTCAACAAGAACATAATTTAAAAAAAATTTAAACAATAAACAATTTTTTAACAAGAAAGTAATTAAAAAATGTTTTAACTTAAACAACAACACATGATTATTCTTTTAAAAATCAATTAAAATTAAAAAATAATTGTTGTGATGAGAAATCGAAGTGATGGAAAGGCTCGGAATGATGAATTGTCGTTGTGATGAAAAAAACTACGTGATGAGAAGTCTAGTAATAAATAGACCGTGATGAGTAGTCGGGTGATGAGAAGACCGTACGCCGGTAATTCATCTTAGTAGTGAACAGTATTTACAACGTAAATTGACTGTACAATTTATTGTTATATTAATTGTAGTAATAATGCAACAGTTTGAATTGATAGTTTTCTCTTAGAATATATACTTTTTACTTAGTTTTTATAAATTGAAAGGTTTTGAAATTTTTAAACAAAATATCTAATGTTTTTTTTGTTATAATTTGTTAGATTTTATTTGACATAATTGTAAAATAGTTTTTGATGATTTCATTTTCAATAATAATAATAATAATAATAATAATAAAATCCTTGCACAGATATTGCAGTTGTTGAGTAAGCAATCTGAGATGATAGGTCAGTTGCACACCTATTTTGTCCTCTATCACCAGTCAAACTTAAAACACTAATGACTTATCAATGGAGTCTACTGTCACAGGTGTGTATATATATATGTGTGTGTGTGTGTGTGTTTTCAGATGGTCCAACCAGTAGTAGTAGTAGTAGTAGTAGCAATTGTAATAATAGTCCTCTTATTGAAGAAGTAGTGAAACTTTGTAAATTGTTTTGGCCAGATTTTTTTTTACTGGTTGTTTTAGATTTTACATTTTCCAGATTAATTCTGGTCATTAGGATATTTTAATTAGACCATTGCCCTAGTCATCATCAAAATTTTATTTGGGATTTAATTTTTTTTTTATCCAACTTTATCATTCCCTGGATATGAGATAAATATTTGAAATGCTTACAACAACTTCAGGTAAATATTTAAAACCAACAGTAATTCAGGGCTATAGATTTCATTTATTTTCTACTATTTTTTCTTATTCTTTTTTTTTTTCTTGCATTATTCATTTTAATCTTATCATATTTTTATTAAAGTGAATTTTGAAGAATAAGATTTTATTACAGAAGACTAAAAAGATTATTATGTAAAACAGCTCTTTAATTAGAGCTGCAAAGAAATATTATTTTATATTTATACGAAAAAAAAAATAACATGGTAAACACCTCATACACGTCTTTCAAAAATGTATCTTTCAATCAAATTATTACTAAATTTAAAAAAGGAGATCTAAAAACAATGAGTCAATTTGGACCACCCGAGAAAGAGTGTAATTCGGTTGAAATTTATTGAGACAGAGAATAATAAGGATGAGGACAATAGTCTATGTAATGCTTGTAGAATATTTAACAATTATGCTAATGGATTTTTTTTTTCATTTAAGATTAAATGTAAATCTTGATCCAAAATACAATTATCCAAAAATAATACTCATTTTTTATAACACTTTAAAACCATCTTCCTATGTTTTCTAATGTTATAATCTTAAATACATATTTTCAATGACAAGATTGATATGTTGACTGAGGAATGTTAATTGTTTGTGTTTTATGCCATATCAACCTTTTTAGGTCATTTAATGTCAGAAATATTGTTTTATGTATACACACTTTTTTATAACATATTTGCTAATCAACCCATAACTGGAGGATATGTGGGGATTAATACCTTTCCCAAGGGTATTAGTCCAATTATGAATGCAAATGGAATGGCTGGGATTGGAACTTGCATACTATGATTCAAAAGTATGACTGCCTACCCTCTAGGCCAAATAGACTTTCCCGATTGAAGAATGGTAACAAAGTTGACTAAATTGTATTCTATGTAAGCATTTTCATACATATATCTCAATAGATAAAAAGCAAATAATGCTTCTATGTGAATTGTTATTTGAAGCAAAATTTTTTTTAATTGTTTGTTACATTCTAAACATTACACTACTTTCTTCCTGACAGGTGTTTCCAGTACAAAACAAATCTATTTCTGATTACTAGAATTAATAAAAGGGAAATATATTTGTTTTGTTTTCCCCTTTCTTCATAAAACTATTTTGCAAATACATTTAAATTTTTATGAACTTTCCCAACAAAAACAGACTTTACTTTGGTTTTAGAGCTGACCTTATTTTAATATTAAATGTTTCATTGCTCTACTATAAATGGTTGTAAATATTCTAGTCTACTTTATGATTGGTTTTAAACTTTTTTACTTTCTTTCATTCATACTTTATTTACCATCATTTGTATTTGATCAGTTTTAGTACAAGCCACATTGTGCTTTTCATATTTATTTAAAAAACTCTCACAATCAGATTACTATTAATGTATTATGTGACAACAGCTCAGGATTTTGAATTGTAATACAAACAATGCAAACTTTGTCAGTCTGTTATATTTATTTTCAATCACCCTTGGGAAAGGTAATAATCTTTCTAATGAATCCATTCCCTTATATTTACTTACAATCACCCTTGGGAAAGGGTCTTATGACTCTATTCCCTTATGAGTTTAATGATATCAGTGTTGTTGTTCTTATAATTCATCAGCCATTATTAGGTTAAAAGAAAAAAAAATTGTTCATAATGAAAAATATATTAATTATAATTGCATTGTTTACCTTACTAAAAATGTTATTTAATGGTCATTAATCTTTACAAGAGGTTTTATATTATCTTAGTTGATTTATCTGTTTGATAAACCAAATGATTACAATGACCAAATGAAGTAATTAATTTTTACTACAATGTGTCTTTTTATCACAAAGATTACTTTTCATTTTTTACTATAATCTGAATTAATGTCAGTTTCCTAGCTTTTTTGTTCTTTTTATTTATTATTTTTGAGAAAAGATTAATTTTAAATCATAACAAAATAGAAATTATATTTGTAGAAATAATTAGAAAATTAATAGCCTTTTCAGCATAATTATGTATATAATTTTAGTATAGAATCACTTAGTATAGACAGTCAAATGAAGTAAGATGATAATTGTTTGTACTCTCTAAGCATTCTTATTTTAATTGGTTTAAAGAGTGTCAGATATAATGCTTGAAAATTAAAAGAATATGATTTTGTATAATGATAATATTTTTAAAATAGAGGAAAAGTCTTGTTAGCTTTTACTTTTGCTGGTGGAAGTTTTAAAGCTCTAGGTTTTATTTCAATCATTAACTTTTGAGTTGTTTTTCTCCAGCCTTCTTTAAGTAATACATGTTGAAATAAGTAATTATCCTAGAAATTTTGAACTAGATTGGGTTCTTGAATTTGCCTAAAAACACCTAAAGAAAGTGAGTGTAAATTAATTGAAATAGTGTATCAATAACATAAATTTATGTATTATTTAGAAATTTTGATCTTATTGTTCAATCCTTCATCTAATATCCCCTTTGGTTTTCGCTAAGTATTTTTTTGCCATAGACAGAAACCATTTTATCGAATTTGGATCACCTTACTTGAAATTAGGAACTTTTCTAAAATGTCAAATTAAATTCTATATTTGATTGAACAGAAGAAAACTCTTAACTATGAATGGGTTTGTTGTTGTATAATCAAGTTTTTCATGATTTGATACTTAGACATCAATAGTAATAAGTACTTATATTACTCAACCACTAAAGTTATTTTGGATTAATTGGAGGAAAAAACACAAGTATTTTACTTATATATATTTTTTTTGGGGGGGAGGGTAAAAAATAATTATAAAACTATTTTATTAAAATAATAACAAAAAAGTTTCAAAATTTATACAAATTTTAAAACTTTTTTGTTTTGGGAAGTCTTGATTAAGAAACACTTCTCTTATTTAAGTTGATTAATAAATTAAAAAATTAACTTTGCTTTGGTTATTTAGGGTAACAGTCATCATTGGTATTTGATATTTTAAGGATATCTGTAAAAATGAATATACCATTAGCTATATTTGTATAAACTAAGAATATCTACAATAGAAATCAGACGTTATGTCTATGTTATGGATCAGACTTTATGATAATTTCCATTGCTTTATTAGTATGTGTGTGTGAGAGTATTTGTGTATGCACATATATACAGAGGGAAAGAGAGAAACCACGTCCTGGGAAAATAGTTTATTCCCCCCACCCACCAATCTTATTGTCTTTTTTTTCTTGTAACTTTATATCGTATGAATTTGGAGGGCAAGAACATAATTGACTTTTCAGTCCACTGAATGACTCAAACATTTTGCAGCGGTATCTATACAATTGGCTGATGCTTCTTATTAATCCATTGGTAACTAAATTAAACAGCCTCGGAAAGACTGATTCTGTCACATAAATGAACAGATGAACATATATATTATATTTACTTGGTAAGCACCAACCCAAGTTTGGCACGACATTTTTACATGCTCTTACCCAAGCTTTTTATATTTGGTGTTACCCTTCACCTAGATAAGCTGCTCTCCCGAGTTAACAAGTCCCATCTGCCCGAGGCAGGTGAATACAATGGTTTTGACTGAGATTTGGACTCCCGTACTACGATTCCAGAGCCCGAGCCTTTACCAATGCTCCACCGTCGCAGCCCAGTTCCACCCTTTGCTGCCCGTATAGCCAATGTTACTCCTTGGATCAATTGACAAATATTGATTAAAAATGCATATTAAATTGTAACCCCTCATGAAAAAAAAAAAAATGAATTATGTTATTTTCAGAAAATTGTTTTAAAAATAATTTAAGAGCATAAATGGTTTCTGGCATTAAATGACTTTCAGAAAAGATAACTTTAAAATCCAAACCTAAAGTATTTTTCTTGGATTTAGATTAAGAAAAAAAACAAACAAAAAAAACCCTGCTTTGCTTCCATGTCTTCTTTTTTTTTTTTGTGTGTGTGTGTATGTGTGTGTGTGCGTTTGTATCCGTTTTTTTTTTTTGTGTATGTGTGTGTTTGTATGCATATGTATGTATGAGAGAATTTTTTTTTCTCTCTCTCCTTCTGGGCATTTTAAGGAGTTCTTTTATTTTTCATTGTTTTTTTTTCTCTTTTTTTAAATCCAATTTCTCATCTCCTCCTATTATTCCTTCCTCTTCCAACTCATTCCTCTTGTGATATTTCTCTTACCCATCCATTCTTCTCCTATGGCTCTATCAGAATGCACTGAGAATCCAGCTGATGACTAGCCTTTCTCCAAACCTCTTCTTTCATTAAACACAATTTGAAGCAGGCAAATCCATTTTTATTTTTTATTTTTATTTAATAGAAGAAATTTTAAAAAATGAAATGATAAAAAAAAAAGATTTCAAGAAACCTTCTGTTTTGCAATGGGGAAGTCTCAGTGGCCTACTGGCTAGTTAGTCGGACTTCAGAATCTTAGTACATGAGTTTGAATCCTAGCCATTCTATTAGTGTTCATAAATGGACTAATACCTTAGGGAAAGATATCATATATATATATATATATATATATATATGCATCCGGTTGTGTGTATGTGTGTGTAACAAAAAGAGACTAAAGAATTAAAAAATTTACATATTTTGTATAGTCTTCGTACAGTAACTTCTAAACTTCTTTTTATGTATTTTTTCTTTTTTCCATATTTTTTTTAAAGAATTATTAGAAGAGGAAATTTTATCTGAAAATGTTATGTATGTCCGTGTAAAAAGAAATCATCCTTTATCTATTTATCTTTTTTATTTTAAAATAAATGATTGAGGGATTGAGAAACATGGGAGTAGTTAATATTTATTCCACATGTGTTGCAAATGCTATTTGCATTCTTTACCTGACATGGGTTTCCTTTAGTGTTCTGTGTGTAGATTACAGCTGTTAGCATTTTCCCCAACTGCTCAGAATGAGTCAGTGTGGTCGTTTGGGGTGGGTTAGGGATGGAAGGGGTAGGTGTTTAACTGACAGCGTGTTGCTCTTTTTACTATGCAGAGGAACCATTTCTTCATTGTATGTTAGTGGCTGTATTTGTAGGATTACTACTAAGATCTGTTAGCTGACTTTCTCTAATGGTAATAATTGGTATTTCAATTTTTAATTTATTTGCTAATAATTGTAGTAGTAGTTTAGTAGGGAGTCAGACTTCGAAATTGTAGCATGCGAGTTTGAATCCCATTCATTCTATTTGCTTTTATAATTGGACTAATACTCTTGGAAAAAGTATAAATCCCCACATTCCCACCAGCTAGCAAACATTTTGTTATTTAAAAAAAACTATGTGTGTACACAATGATTGTTCTTGGCATTAAATCACCTAAAAAGGTTGATATGCTGTAAAACACAAATAAACAGTAGTAGTTTGTATGAATTTTATTAAAGAAAGGCCTGATTACTTTTTCACCTTATATTTCTAAATTTTAAATAAAGAGCACTTATAGTAGAACTAAATATTTCAGAAAGTTAACCTATTGACCTTTTATTTGTTTACTGAGCCGTAGTTAGCAAGATAAAAATCTTAGTCACTATGGTAGTACAAGTTGTTACTATATTTTCCTGATACAGCTGTTAAAGATATGGTATTAGAGTATTAAAAGTTGTAGCATTGCATGCGGATTAAGATTGTAGTTTCTTTTTGGGCTTCCACTCTTTTTAAAAGTCATCATTTGACTATTGATTGATCTCTTATCAACTTATCTGTACAAAAATTAAATCTTTGAAGTATTTAATCTTTAAATAGAAATAGATTAATAAAAATGATGATAATGATTAGTTTTAATGTTATAATAATTATAAGAGGTTTCATTATTGCAATTCTAAAGTTGAAATTTATTACAACTAATTGTCAATTTTAATTTCTAATCATTCAAAAAAATTAAATTCTCTTCTTTGCTTCCTTACCCAAGGGTTAAATAATACAACTTCATGGTTTTAGGGAATCCTTAGGATGAGGCTTGATAATTTATTGTTGTTATTGTTGAGCAGGAAGATCTCTTCTAACCCATTTGAGCTTGGATCAGTCTTCTCGTTATAGTTTTTGCAGTATCAAACTACATTGAGACTCCTAGTCCTCACCCTAGTGGGTAACTCTAATCAAAGATGTTTTTTTTAGCATGGTCTGTTGTTATGGGGGAGTGAGTCAAGGTTAGCTTTAATACTTTATGCATTCGACTGATCTTGCCACAAACTCCTGACCAGCCTTGTACAGTATTTGATATTCATGTTGGTAATCTGTAGATCTACTATTTGGACTGTTGTCTGCATTCGTATCATTGTTACTTATACAATGTTTCATCCGATGAACCCCTAGACTCATGGCATAAGAATAAAGACATGGAGTTCCTGCAATTCTCAGCGAGCATTATCTGAAGGCAAAGATTTCCATCCCATCCAAAGGCAGTAGTTATTAAGATTCCATCACTCTACATGATCCTGATTAACAGAACAAGAACAGGTTACCTCTGTGGTTTAAAGTTCTATGAAAACTCCCAATTATAACAAAAAGGTTCTAGAGTTTAATTACCTAAAGAAAGCTAAAAGGTTGTGATGGTAACAATGATAAGAATGAAGACAACAGTCCAAAAAATAGATCTACAATACAATTACAGTTTTTCTGGAAAATTGCTAGTAAAAAAAGAAAAGGGTATTGTTTTTTTTTTGTTTTTTTTAAAGGTTTTTGGCATAAAACAGTTGTAAAAGTTGACATGTAGCTGAACATAGAAACCAAGCCTGTAGTGATGGTCTTAATAGATTTTGCGCAAACTGATTTATTAAGTGCTTTACTGATGAAGTTTGAGTTTTACAGATTTTCTTATAATTCAATAAAACTTTATTCAATTTATTAATGTTAAATGCTGTAATTTTTTTCATAATATCTAGAGGCCTTTTATCTGTAGTCACTGCCAGAAGAGATGCAAATTCAGAATAAGACTGCACAGTCACATCAATAAGCAGGCAAACATCATACACTAATCAAAAGGACTAGAGAGAGAGAGACTTAGCATAATTGGGTTAACAATGTGTATATTCTCTTCTTTGTGCATTATTTATTTGTTAGCATGCCAAGTTCAAAGGTTATCTCTTTAGTTGTATCCACTCTCAGATGAATGCCTATTGGACAATTATCAAGACTTTTATCACTCCATTTTAAATAAAGTAGACAAACCATCCATCTAGGTCTCCAGCTTCTAACTTTAAATGTTGCACACTATTATGTTCATATAGTTTTGTAATATGAACTGAACTTTAATTTAGTAATGAAACACATTAACTAGTTGTTTGAGCTAGGCAGCAAGGGTGGAGCATTGGTAAAACCATGAGTTCTGGAATCCTATAACACTAGTTAAAATCCCAATCAAAACCATTGCATTTACCTTAAGTTGCATCTGGCAGATAGGGCTCTTTAACTTGGGACAATAACTAGGTGAAGGGTAACATTGATTAAAAAAGCCCATATAATGAGCATGTAAAAATGACCTTGTGCCCAACTTGGGTTAGTGCTCAACTGAGTAAATATAAAAAAATCTGGGTTACAAGAAGAATCTGCAACAAGGCTTTAAATAAGTTTCCAACACTAGGACAAAAATAGATGACATACACCATATGCATCAAAATAAAGATTGCATACACACAGACACTGCAGAACTAGTGTCTTTTATTTTGTTGCCAGAGTATTTTGTTTCTAAACCAAAATAATTCCTTGAAGTTGAAAGTACTCTAAGATGTTTTTCAGAATCTTTGGGATAAGGCTTGATAATTTGTAGATCTTTTTTAGACTTTTGTCTTTATCCCTATCATCACAAGTTTGACCGTCTGCAAAAGGCTGAAGGGTACATCAGCCCAAACATTATGAAATTAATAACTATAAGGATGGGTACAACAATCCAAAAAATAGACCTACAATCTGTTCATAAACAGTTCTATTATAACACCACATTTTTAGTATGTATCTACCATTATGATATTTAATTAAAAGCGGAAGAAATAACTATAAAATCAAGAACTTGAAATGAAAGAAAGAGACAAGTAAATATAAAGCCACTCTTTATTTTTCATAGATTATTACTATTGGCTACCATTGAATTTTTCAAATGTCAGCAAGCATTCTAGCAAATTATGTCTATTACTCATTATTAACTATTTTCCATATTATTCAGAAAATATTTTTTATTAATTTTATTTTTATATAATTAATCTTAAAACCTGAAATGTAACCAGTAGTGTGGATTGAAATTCTTCTGAGAAAATTTGGACCCTGTTCAGTAACCTTTTAAATATCATAAATCTTGTGTACATTTGTGTTGAGTATCTTTTGATGAAATTTCCTAACAAATTAACTTTTAGAATAGAAGTAATTTCTAGTATGTTCTAGAAAAAAATATAGCTTTGCAAATGCACTTGAATTCAGGCTTTATTTTGACTTATGAAAGAATAGCAAGGTTTGAACTGGCTTGACCTTTCAAGTTAATTGAGTACAAATTTAAAGATGGTTTGAACCAAGTGACATATTATTTGGGCATGCTCTCTGTGTTAGAAAAAAGGAGATTTAACCAGTAGAGGTTTGAATTTGAAGCATTAGCTTTGAGTATAAACCTCTGCTCAAAAACTACCAGTTGGGGCCCAAAACTGGTGCTGTTTACACTGGCTTTGCCTCTTCTAAAAAATTAACAAGAACGTTTGAAATGAACAGAAACACTTCAAAACAGTTTCTTTTAAAAAGAAACAAGAGAACACTTCTGCAAAGTATATGTATTGTATATTGATATAAAGTTGCATGTAACTTGGTAATAATTCCAATATCTTGACTTTACTTGGTGTTTGAGCTGAAAAACAAAGGGTTGATCTTTCGACAAACCTGTTTTATTTATTTCATTTTATCTTTAGAGGAACTACGATTAATCAATCTAAACCATTAATTTTTCTTTCAGTGTATTAATTATATAAAATTATTTTTAATTGGTTTAGCACAAAAATGGAGTTGAGTTTAGAGTTTTCTGTCACAGGATTAACTTTATCTTGGATAACACCAGAACTGGGCGAACAGCTTTAATAGAATTGTTATTGTTTCAAATGGTCTATGTGAGACTAAAGCATTCAATCTAACCTACTGTTTAAACTAGATTGGTAGTTTAGGAAAACTCTTACCTTTGTAGCAGACCTTTACGACATCGCATCTTTTGCGACACTTCCGGTGTCAAACGGAAGTCGCGTTTAGGTTTGCG
>JAUZSX010329280.1:0-11142 GCA_034780655.1 Idiosepius hallami | reverse complement strand
AGTAGTCACTAAGAGTCGTTATATTAGAGGAACATATTAAACCTTTAAACCTCAACTTTTCAAAATTACCAAGTAGTTACTAAGAGCCATTATATTAGAGGAACATATTAAACCTTTAAACCTCAACTTTTCAAAATTACCAAGTAGTCACTAAGAGTCGTTATATTAGAGGAACATATTAAACCTTTAAACCTCAACTTTTCAAAATTACCAAGTAGTCACAAGAGTCGTTATATTATAGGAACATATTAAACCTTTAAACCCGACTTTTCAAAATTAACAAGTAGTCACTCAGAGTCGTTATCTTAAAGGAACATATTAAAGCCAAAATATTGGTGTGTCTTTTTTATCCTTATGTTGTCAGAGCCGATATATCGGCCTATTAGGTTCGAAACGGTTAATAGCGAGATCTAATAAAAGTTTAAAGGGTTAACGAATCGTTTGTTTTATTGCGACAAACAAAATGTTATTGTCTTAATATAATTAACCTTTTTGTTTTTTCATTTGTTTAATTTTAAATTTAAAGAGACATTTTGGAATTCATTTGTAGGTAATTTGATTTTTTATTTTATCTTATTTTATTTTTATTTTTCTCTTCTTTTTTGAATCGATTGTTTATGCATTTGTTTGTTTGGATGATGTTATAGGATAAAGTATCTAAAACGTTAAAAAGAGAATAATTAAATTCACTTCGGAAGAAACAAAAACAAAAAAAAAATTAACCAAAATAATTTATCATCTGAATTCTTTTTTCGTTTTTGAATCGCCGCCAATCTAATTGGATTCAGATACTAACTTGAAACGCCGAAATAATTTTTTAATTTTAATTTCATTTTGTTACTATAAACAAATTAAATAACATTTAACAAACAAAAGTTTAATAAAGTATGAAATAAATAACTATATATAAATATTAACTAAACAAATTAAATAGCACTTAAAAAAAGTTTATTAAAATATAAAATAAATAGAAACATATAAATATTAATTAAAGAAATAAAATAACACTTAAAAACAAATGTTTGATAAAATATGAAATAAAAAACTTTACATAAATATTATCTAAACAAATTAAATAACACGTAAAATAAAGTCTAATAAAATGCAAAATAAAGAACTATATATTATATGGAAAAATGCGTGCATGAAAAGTAATATTCTTAAGATTTTATAAATCTTTTCTCAACAAATTAAATAACACTTAAAAAACAAAAGTTTAATAAAATATAAAATAAAGAACTATATATAAATATTAATTAAACAAATTAAATATCACTTAAACAAAAGTTTAGTAAAAAATATAAAATAAATAAATATATATAAATATTAACTAAACAAATTAAAAACAAATGTTTTATAAAATATAAAATAAAGAAATATATATACATATTATCTAAACAAATTAGATAGCACTTAAAAAACAAATGTTTGATAAAATATGAAATAAAGAACTATATATAAATATTAACTAAACAAATTAAATAACACCTAAAATACAAATGTTTTATAAAATATAGAATAAAGAAATATATATAAATATTATCTAAACAAATTAGATAACATTTAAAAAACAAATGTTTAATAAATTAAAACAAAAAAAACTATATATATATATACATATTTGATTTAGACATTCCGGAAATGCACAAATTTGCATGGTTTCATTGCGCATGCACTCTTTTTGAACTCTTTATCAGTTATGAACATGCCTTCTGTTTGACTCGGAAAAATTAAAAAAAAGAATAAAGATAAAATATATCCTAACACAAACAATATTTCTAATTTTTATACAGAAACAAGACTTAGTATATATATATAGATTTTTTTTTTTCTCGAAATAAAGATGAAATATTCTGTATGAAAATTAATATCTATCAATTTACGTTGGAAATTTATCGGTTGAGATCGTGCATTATTTTGTCATTTCGGGCAAGAGAAACGAGGTTGGAATAAAGCATTTTTGAAATATATCATCTGATTACGATGCAAAATAAATTGTAATTAAATTATGTTTGAAACTATTCGATATGGAAATGAGAAAACGCTGTTCTTTGTTTGATGTATTTAAATTGCGTTTACAAGGGTGAGTGAAAAGAATAGAAATGTTCAAATACAAACGATATTTTTAAATAGAAAAAATAATATTGATATAAAAAATAATTACACCATAAATATCAATATAAATTTTATTTTTATTTTAATTTTCTGTTCCGTATATTATATTTACTTAGTGAGAAAAGTTTGGCACAAGGCCATTTTAAAGGTGAATGCAATGGTTTTAACTGGGGTCGTGTTCTATATATTAGATTTACTTGGTAAGCAGCACCAACTAAGTTTGGCCCAAGGCCATTTTTAAGATGAATGCAATGGTTTTAACTGGGGTTTGGATACTATATATTATATATACTTAGTGAGCAGCACCAACCAAGTTTGGCACAAGGCCATTTTCTAAGATGAATGCAATGATTTTAAGTGGGCGTTTGCGTTCTATATATTACATTTACTTGATGAGCAGCACCAACCCAGTTTGGCACGAGGCCATTTTTTGAGGTGAATGCAATGGTTTTGACTGGAGTTGGTGTTTTGTATATTACATTTACTTGGTGAGCAGCACTAACCAAATTTGGCACAAGGCCATTTTTAAGGTGAATGTAATGGTTTGGACTGGGATTTGTGTTCGGTATAGATGTGCTAAAATAAATATAAAACTCTATATTTAAATACATTTGTTTATTATTATTATTGTGGACCTCACATCAATCACCAGGTACAATCGCACCCAGCAACCAGTGGTTTTATGCCGGAGTCAGAGTGACAACAAGTCTCCTCTGGCTTCCAGCAAGCTCCGCACCATTTCAGTCAGGTACTATACGGTGCACCGCCTCCCGGGGTTTTCACCCCGTCATGTTCATTTCGCGCACCTGCCAATGTCTGGCGGTGGTTCCTGGAAGCAGAGTGACAATAAGCCTCCTCTGGCACTCCAGTACATCTGGACATCTTGTAGCCAGTGGCTACAATCCCTTTTTTATGATTCTTGATTCAGTACTTTTCTTATGATATCTGCTGTTTTAATGATTGCAGTTGTCTGTAAGACGTTTATCTTGCCGTGTGTTCCAATATCGGATAATCTTCCATTCAGGTCTTTTGGGATTGTTCCTAACGCTCCAATGATGATTGGTATTACTCTTGTCTTCATCTTCCAGACTTTTCTTAGTTCCTTGGCTAATTTTTGGTATTTGTCGATTTTTTCTGTTTCCTTGATTTCCACTCTGTGGTCTGCTGGTACAGCAAAATCCACAATTTTGCAGTTTTTTGTTTTTATTATTATTATTATTACTATTATTATTATTATTATTATTATTATTATTATTATTATTATGGGATCTCACATCCAGTTGTTTTTACTGTAGTCAGAGTGACAAAAAGTCTTCTTTGATTTCCAGCGGGTTCCGTACCATTCAAGTCGGAGACTGTACGATGCAATATCTCCCTGGGTTTTCCCCCGGCTGTTTCCACCTAGCACACCTTCCATTAGCCGCGATTTCCAACTCTGTCAACGCCAGATGGTCATTCCTAAAGGCAGAGTCACAATAAGTCTCCTCTGACACTTTAGTATGTTGTTATCATTATTATTATTACAGATCACACCACAATTACTCAGTGCTTGCCCACGTAGCAACCAGTTGTTTTTTCTGGAGCCAAAGACCTCAACGGTGGATGTTGCAGATGATGACAACAATGACACAATGGCACTGAAGGGGGTAAAGGCTGCAATAGGGGATGGCCTCCAGTCGTCGTGGTTATCCATGCCTTTGGAACAAGGCCCTCATCTGCCAAGCGGCCGTGTGGTAACTGCAGGGGCATCAGTCTCCACACGTTAAAAGACAACGCGTAGGCGTCCTCCCAAAATGGAACTCATATGCTCATCTGAAGTCTCACAGGGACCAAGACGGAGGAAAGTAATTCTCGACTACGAGTGACCACCGATTATGACGATATCAATTTTTTTTTATGGACGTACAGGCAGGATCGTGCTTAAAGCCCCCACAAACCGTTTCATTGCAGGGGGGTGCAAGCTCCATAGGGACCGCAAGGCTTCAGATTGTAATACAAAAAATTACCAAAATAATTCATTGCTACGATTAACAAGAAAATCGTTATCACACTTGAAATATACATCTATCAATCGATCTTTCGTTTTGCCTATCTCTTTCAATATATATATAATGATGATGATGATGGATTCTCCCGTCGATTTTGACGTATGAGGGTCATCAAACCACGTATGGTTGTCAGACAACCACACAGGAATTTGTTTAGAGTGGTGAAGGCTTGTGTAGCACCATCCACACTTTTTGGAACTGCTGATAACACACAACCGGTGCAAGTGATTTGCCACAGGCTACATGAACAACAGACCTCAGGTTTATATTCAGATTTTTTCTTCTCCTAGATGCCTGTCTTCCCAAAGGGTGCATCTACCCAGTGGGTTTAGCAGCGCTCCCAGATACTAACCTGGGTATTTTCTTGCCGGCGCAAAATATATATACATATAGTTGAAAGACCCAGAAATTTGAGGGTGGGGAAACTTGCTTTGAAAGGCGCATTCTGCGTCGGAGGCGCTAAAAAGAAAAGCACGGCACTGAGCATAGGTCATCTGCTTTTGCAGATGCAGGTTATCATCAACAATACAGGTTTAAGAGAACCGATACATTTAGAGAGAAGAAGTAGAAGGGAACAAAAGAAGAAAGAAAAAGCAGAAAATAACAGTGCATTACTAGATTTTACTTGCAAAACAATCTGAAATAAATCCACTTATTCTTTTATCTGCAAGAAAAAAAAATACAATAATGAAAAAAAAAACAAACAAACAAAAAAACAAGAACAAACAAACAACAAAAAATATTCACAAAGAACAATGATTACACAGTTTGCATTTCTGGTTATTAGTTTTAAAATTCCGATAGGCTATCACTTTCACGTAATGTTGTTTGGACCTGCATATTTCGAAGCACATGACTTGTGTTCTCCATCGTGTTGTGGTGATAATGTTTTCGACACGTCAGCAGGGTCTTAAAAGCGAACCGAAAGTCTCTGGAAAATAAAGCGTATATACAAGGGTTCAGTGCCGAGTTGAAATACCCGAGCCAAAAGAAAATGGAAAATACCAATGGTGGAATGCAGCCTATACAGAAGGCCTCTACCAGGTAGAGTGTGAAAAATGGAAGCCAACAAAGTATAAAAACTCCGACAATGATGGCAAGCGTTTTGGCGGCTTTCGTTTCCCTCCGGAATTTGCTTCGGTGCGTTTTGGCGTTCTTCCTCACAACTTTAAAATTGAAAGCCCCTGAGCGACCACGCGTTTGCTCGTCCGGTACGACTAGTCCTACTTTTTGGCTTTTGTCATTCAAATGATTGCTGTCGTCGTTCGTAGCATAAGCAGGCTTGTTAATTAGATCGGCGTTATCACTTCCACTAGATAAGGACGCTGTGTCTATAGACTGGTTTTTACAAATAGGGCCGCTAGGAGCGCTCGCATTTAAACCCACAGAACATGGCGTTTGCATCTTTGATCCTTGGAACTTTTTAAATGTACGCACATAACCATGTTTATTCGTAGATGCTATTTTTTCCGTATTTGACTGATAGTTTTTTTTCTGTTTAATTTTGTTCTTTTTGTGCGTAGTTTCTTGCGAATAATTTTTACAGGGTTTCTTTAGTCGTACCCGGTCCGTATCTATGTGCTCCTCTCTTTCTGCATCTCTTCTTTTCTTATCTTTCCAACTCGGCTTTCCGTACGCCCGACCTCGGTGGACCCGCAGGGTTATTGATACATTATTAGATAGGTTTTCACCTTCTGTCTTCGTTGTCAATGTTCCTTTCCGCAGCGCCTCCGCCGTCTCAACGGCCGTCTTATAAATACGCAGATAGAAAAAACCCATCACGCACATTGGAAAGTAAAATGATCCTATTGATGCATAAATTCGGTACCCTTTTGACGAGGTCAGTTCACATGATAAATAAGATAAATCCGTGCAGTTTTTGGGTTTCTGTGAATCAACAATGTATGATAGGTCATCGGGGTCCCCTTCAACAGAATTGTACTCGAAGACGCTAGATATAACTGATAGTTGGTCACTACTATTAACCAAGTCGTAACCAGTTAAAATATTCATGGTAGAGTTGACTGATTCTTTTTGCTGCTCTTGACTTGAACCCCAATTGAGCAATGGCGGTAAACAGACTATAAAAGCAAATATCCAGACGCCGGCAATTAGACATTTGGCTCTTCGTCGAGACATAAGACTCGGGTATCTCATCGGGTGGGTGATGGCAATGTAACGATCTAAACTGATAGCCACCAGGTTGAGAATAGAAGCCGTGCACAACCAGACATCGATGGCCAGGTACATGACACACCAGATCCTTCCGAAGACCCAAACTTGTAGCACTTCGAGCATAGTCGAGAATGGGAGAATGGTAATGCCGAGGAAGAGATCGGCAAAGGCTAGCGACACTATGAATAGGTTGGTAACCGACCGGAGTTTCTTCGACTTTGCCACTGCAAGGATAACTAGTGTATTACCCCCAATCACCAGGACATTAATGCTCAACAGAACAATCAGAGACACGACGAATTTCACGTTGTTCGTATCGGCCCAAAGGTCATCAGCTGTCAAACAATCAGTACTGTCCTCCATATTGGGAAAAAAACCTTGACCGATCAACAAAATATCATAAAAATATCTTAATATTAATCATCAATCATCAAACAAGAAAAGATTTTTACAGTCGTTTAAAACTACTGATTCGAATAAAGTGGACAGTTTTTTTACGAATTCCAATGGCAAATAATAATAGATATTTGAAATTATGACATTTTATTTTGGTTGGAAAAGATGGAAAAAAAGCAGATTTTGTTTTTTTCAATGGAAAATATTTTACAAAATGAAACTATATGTTGAAATGCAAAAGCTTTGACACCTAGCATGATAGTATGAAAAGTCAGCAGATGGCGCTGTTATTCGGTTAAAGAAATTTGCCTTTCCGTCATCCGTTTTAGCTGTGTTTTTTCTTGTGTTCGTATATCTTTTCTCAAAGGTTCACCGGAAAAAAAACTGATTGAATCTTCCCATTTTTCACATTCTGTTGTACGATTGAATAAACTTTCATATCTTGATTGTATTTTCCACAAAACCATAAGCGCATTTGCCTATAGGTGACATTTTCAAGCGGATATTGTTCTCCGATGCGACATTAACGATTTTATTGCTTGAATAACCAAAAGTAAAATTTTGAAATATTTTCAATAAACTTAGCTGTTATTCACAACATCATGTAAATGTTCATAAAACAACAAACACTGATAATTCTTTGAATTGGAAGCTGTATTTAAATAAGAAAACATATTGATTTTTAAGAAGCAAATGCATTCTTTGACAAACAGGATTTAAACTTAGTTTAGTTGTCAATGCATTTTAACCTTTTAACAGCTAGCGCAACCATTCGTTCATTTGTTTATAAGTTGTTAGCTGAGCAGTAATTACATTATTTAACCCTAAGCTGGAAAGAATTGGAGACCTCCTTTTTTCCCTCATATTATTAGCTCGAAAGTGAACGCTAAGAATGACTGACGACTGAAACTAATTTATGAAAGTTACAGAATCTAAATACTTAAGCCTTCTACCAGTCAAGCTTTCTCCCAATTTTATATGTAAGCTAAATAAAACACATTAAACTGTGAATTCTTTTTTTTGTAATTGAAAAAACAAAGATCATTTCATTTCTTATTTAACTCCCTCATAGACTATTTACATAGTTGAATTAAGTGTTATTTAACTTATATTACTTGATAATACTAACTTAAAAAGTCTAAAAGAAAATTAGTTAAAAAATCGTTTCCAACAATTTTCTTTAAACATATTCATTTCGCTTGCAAGATTAATTATTTTTTTTTAAATTTTGTATAAAAAAATATATTGTATGGATTTTTATTCTAAAAGAATCAAACAAAATTTTGTGGACATTTGCACATTTGATTATCGTCTGCAGCCTTAAAAGTTCACACAGTCGAAAAACAACCCGCCTTCTCTTAGCTTTTATGGGAGACACAAAATAGAGAAAAAGATTGAAAAAAATCAAATTGACAGTATGGAATCAATTTTCTCTCAGTTTTTCTTTCTCAGTGGTTGTCAAATATTAAAGGGGATTGATTTTTATAAAAAAATTTACTTTTGATTGTCATATTCAACGTAGTGGAAATGTTAGAGCTTTTGTTTAAACGGATAAGATTGTTTTTGTATATCACAAAATAATGCCTGACATTGTATATGATTTAGAAATAAGTTATAACAATGAGATAATAAATAAAGAATAATCTAGAGACTGAGGAACATTGGCAGTCAGTCAAAAGGAAATATCACACATATTTTTCATCTTTGATTGTTAAACACAAAAGGCAAATTTTACATAGTTCTGCTTTAACTAAATAAAGATTTGAATAAAAATATTGAAAAGAAAAGAAATACTAAACAGAAAAGTAAAATATAACAAATTTAAATTTTTTAAAAATCGATTTAAAGCATCCGATATTATATGGTACAAATTTTACAACCGCAGTGTTTCTTATGAGATGCGTTATTTAAAATTTTACAAAGTTAAAAGTTGTAGTGCTCGTTTCATACGTTATGTATTGTTCGAAATCGTAGGTTTATTTAAAGTCAGTTAGAATGATAGTTTTGGATGAAATATATTTTGACTATATTATGAAATGACCGACTGACTGATATTGAATTATCTTTGAAGGTTTTTTGCTTATTGCTTTTCATTTTAGTCAAGGGATAAGTTTATATAGTATCAATTTAGACGAGGGAATGTTGTTTAAAATACATAGACGAAAAACTATTTCATTTATGGAATATTATCATTCTAGATCGATCTTATTAAACAATACACGGTTTGCTTACAATTGATAACTTGATAAACTTTAATGTTGGTCTAATATTGAAAATATTATAGCTTTGAATCGAAGTTAAGCTTGAGCAAAAAACTTTGTTTTGTATTGGAAGACAAACTAGTCATAATTCTAATTTTCTTTAGAAATAAATACCCAATGTTTTATATAGAGAAGTAAAACGGATTGATAATTAAATGGTAGACGTGACATCGAAAAATTAGCAGTTCATTGATTTGGAAGTTTATTTTATAAAAACTTTTAATGCTGAATTATGTATCTTGGTCAGAGAAGCAGAACAGCTCAGAGATTCAAATCTATGTCGAAGCGACAAAAACCCAGAAATTTACATTTAATGAATTTAACGAACTTAATAAATCTAATGATGTTCTTGCATGTTTCTCTTATGATATAGAGGATAACTTCGTTAGTTTGATAAAGGGTTCTTAGAAGAACTGGAGCGGGATTGTCTAACCCAAAGATGGAAGGCATAAAATGATTTATATAATTCCGAAGGATGTTTAGAGAGCAACAGGATTTGGACTTGTAAATAACGATTCTAAAGTTTAAGCATTAGTTCGTAGATGCGCCCACGGCATCTTATCAGGATCCGGTTTTAAGGGTTGTTATAATGAAATTGGAGGCTTAGGTATTATGAAACACTGGTTTAGATTTCATCTTGAAGTGTAGCACCATCCACTTGGGAAGAATAGTTGACGATTTTAGAAAGCTGTACTCGAAGAACAAAACAATATAAAACTTTTACCCATGATAGATGGGCTTTAGCAGGAATCGAGGCTTTTAGATAATTTGAATCCAGTATTATTCCAATATCAGCAGGCGAAGACCAAAATACGATTTCACATATCCAAATCTACATTGAATTATTGTACAAGTCGGAAGAAAGAAAAGAAAAAATGATACAGAAAGAAGCAGGAATGAAGTTTGTTTATCGTCTATCTGTTTCCTTTTCATAAATGGAATACAAAAGGAGCAAGAAGAAAGAAGCTCAATTTTCAAAATGTGGTTGATAAAAACCTTTTTAGAAAGCGAGTTTTCATATCTGTGTTTTTCAGTAAGCATTTGTGGCTGTCGTAACTAATGACAATAAAAAAAATGGAGTAACAAAATGGCATCTCGAGTATTAGACTGCCGTAAAAACGAGAAGAAAAGTTTACTGATGAAAGGTTTATTTCTTTTTTCTCTCCTCGTATGTATTTGATGTCTCAACACACGATGGTTTTCTTCTAACTTTTTCCTGAATTAAATTGTGTGGAAGAATCTAAAACTGTTGAGTAATTTTGCAATAAAAAATAGTGGACGATATTGTGATAACACAGCCAGTTTTCCTTCGTCATTTATCGTCCTGAAAATACAAAAAAAAAATAATAATCAATTTCTTTCAGGCGAGTAATTAGCCTTTCTACAGGCGATGGAATTAATGTTTTGATAAAATATATATTCTATAATATATCATCATTTGTCTAAAAAATAATATTAGATACTAACCAGTTTGTGCGTTTATGTAGGTGCACGTGTTTGTGTGTTATAAGTAGGGCTGTGATAATATGTTTTTATACAATATACTTGTTGTTACTTGACATTTTTACCATTTCTTTTAATTTTGTAGTTGTTTGTAGGGCTGAGGCAACATGCTTTTATTTAGACGTAATCTTGTTAAATCCCTAATAACTAAGAATGTGACAAGTATGTACATTAATAAAAGCATATTATCAAAGCCCTAGTTATAAGTTGTTTTATGTGTACATACAGTGTATCACAAAAGTGAGTACACCCCTTGCATTTCTACAGATATTTAAGTATATCTTTTCATGGAACAACACTGACAAAATAACATTTTGACACAATAAAAAGTAGTCTGTGTGCAGCTTATATAATAGAATTAATTTATTTTCCTCTCAAAATAACTATAGGCAGCTAAAACTCGTAATCTTAGTACGAAAGTTCGAATCTCAGTCATTCCATTTGTGTTCATTATTGGACTAATACATCCGTGAAAGATGCTAATCCCCGTATCACCTCCAGCTATGGGTTAAATAGCGAACAATGTTTTGTAAATACAAAATATACTGTGTATGTATATAATAAGTGTTTAGCAGCCTCGGGCAGATGGGGCTCGTTAGCTCGGGAGAGCAGTTCATATAGGTGAAGGGTAACACCGAATATAT
>JAUZSX010329270.1:0-11144 GCA_034780655.1 Idiosepius hallami | reverse complement strand
CATTGGGTCATTTAATGCTGTGAACTGATTTTATTTGTTTAATTTGGATTGTTTATAGCTTTTTAGTTTTTTATTTTCAGTTATTTTTTTGTGAGTGGTTGTTTGTTTGAGTGTGTTTTTTTTTTCTAAGGAAAGGGCAACACTGGTTTAAAAAAATAAGTAATGAGCTTGTAAAAACTGTCCTTGTGCCTAACTCTGTTTGGGGCTCAACCTTATATGTATCATATCAAACTTTTTAGTCATCTAATGCTGAAAATAATCATTTTTTTAATATTAATAATATATATATATGTATAATATATTTCTTTCAATAATTGTAATGGCACTATTTAATCTATAGCTGGAGGGAAAGGGGATTTGTATCTTTCCCAACCGTATTATCCTGAATGTGAACTTAACAGAATGACTGGGATTTGAAATTGTGGATTATAATTTCAAAGTTTTTATCAATAGGAACCACCATCTCTCTCAAGATAGACAAATAGATCCAGAATGAATAGAAAGATAATGTAAGAGATAGATATATAGATGGATATTGAATGAATTAGGTAGATAAATACAAAATAAATTACATAAACACAGAATGTGATAGATAAAAATAGGTAGATAGATATATAGAGAATGAGATTGACAGATAGATAGATAGAATGGAATAGATAAGTAGAATAGATAGATAGATAGAATGGAATAGACAAGTAGAATAGATAGATAGATAGAATGGAATAGACAAGTAGAATAGATAGATAGATAGATAGATAGATAGATAGAATGGAATAGATAGATAGAATGGGATAAATAGAATGGAATTGATAGATAGATAGATAGATAGAATAAAATAGATAAATAGAATAGATAGATAGATATATAGAGATAGATAGATAGATAGATAGATAGATATTGGGAGACAGAAAATTATGATGATGACAAACAGGAAAATTATGTGATCATATTTTGGTGGAGGTTATCAGAGAATAGAAAATAATGAGTATGAATTCATAATTGCCTAAATTAAATCCATTTTTTCTTTTATAAAAAAAAAACATTAAAAAAACAAACTACAAAAGTCCCACAGAGATCCAATACTCTACCGTATTTAAACAATTTTGAATAGAAAATTTGAAATCCAAAAAATGTATTTAAAAAAAATTATTTATTTATTCATTAATCTTTTGAATAAATATAATGTTTATTAAGGCTTAAATGATGCGTTAAAAGTTGTCAGTCAGTAATACTTCAAACTATTGATATTTTTGTGACACTTTTAATACATCATTTAAGCCTTAATAAACATTTTATTTATTATCTATATCATATGATGCTTCAGAAGAACTATAATTTATTATTTTTAAAAATATATCTATTATTTAGTTTGTCTTCCACCTTTTTTATTAATTACTTTGGCCTTTTTAAGATGATAGAGCTTTAGCGTTTATGTTTATTGTCAGGACTAAATCAGCACAGTGACTTTTTAAAAACCATAAATGACAGGATAGCAAACAGCAATGTGCAGATTTGGTCCTGGCTACAAACAGAAACACTATATCACCTGAAGATGGCCAATTGAACTAATTGGCCAAAACAATAAAAATTTAACAAATATAAAGATGATAACACTAGTCTGAATAATAAATATACTAATTTTCAAGTCTCATCCCTCAGATTCCAAAACACAATTTTTAAGTGAATTTAACAAATATAAAAGTGAGAACTATAGTCTGAATAATAGATATACAAATTATCAGCCACATCTCAAGGATCCTAAAAACAATTTCTAAGTGAATTTTACAAATATATAAATGAATACACTAGCCTGAATGATAAATATACAAATTATTAAGCCTCATCTCTAGGATTCCGAAACACAATTTTCAGGTGAATTTAACAAATATAAAATGAGAACTATAGTCTGAATAATAAATATACAAATTCTCAAGCCTCATCTCAAGGATTTTAAAAAACAATTTCCAAGTGAATTCAACAAATATAAAAGTGAGAACTATAGTCTGCATATTATAGTAATTATCAAGCCTTATCTCAATCCTAAAAAACAATTTCTAAGTGATTCTTATAAATATAGAGATGAATAATCTAGTGTAAATAATAAATATACAAATTATCAGGCATTATCACAAGGAGTCTGTAAAACAATAACCAAGTGAATTTAACAAATATAAAAATGAGAACTATAGTCTGCATGATATAAAAATTATCAAGCCTCATCTGAAAGATCCTAAAAAAAACAGTTTCGAAATGAATCTGAGAAATATAAAGATGAGGACTATAGTTCTCATAAAAAAATACAAATTATCAAGCCTCATCTAAATAGTTCTGAAAAATAATTTTAAAGTAAAAATTTTAAAAATATAATTTTTTTTTCTGAAAAATAATAAAGATGAATACTTTAGTCTGAATAATAATCTTACAAATTATCAGACTTTTTCTCAAGGATTCTTAAAATTTTTTTTTCTTTTTTTGGGTTTTATTTTTAAGGCAGAGATGTTTTGAGGAGCAAGGTTTGCCTACCGTTTTAGGTCAGTTGTAGTGTCAATTTTTTTGCGAGTTGTCAGCCACCTTTTGCTGAATAGCATTTGCTTGGAGAAATTTCCAATCCGTTCCATGGCATCGTTCGTAGATAATCCTTGATTGTATGGAAATGGAAATAAACTTGTCTTTTTTTTTGTTTTGAATGATTGTTTTTTCAAATTTTTTTTCTTTTTTTTTGGTGTGTAAAGCGTGTGTCTTTTCCCCCTCTTTTTTTGCGTGTTTGTCTTTTTTTTTCCTTTCTTTTTTTTGTTTTTAGCAATGACTCGTGTTTTTTTTGTTTTGTGTTTTTAAACGTTTCCGTCCTTTTAGGATTTATAAATGATATCGGAAAAAACAAATACCCCCCAAAAAAGCAACAGCACAAGTAATTCAAGAACAATTGGAATATACTTGTATATAAATCCTTATTTATAAGTAGATATTCAATTCATCACTATTTATATACATAGAATAAGGGATATCAATGAGTACATTTCTTCACCCTTCAGAAATAATTAAAGTGAATAATAATAATAGTATTAATAACAATAATGATAAAAATAAGGTTGTAGCTGTTGCTGTTGTATCAATATTTAATAATAATGGTCGTTGTGGCTATTAATTTGATATAAGTGGTTATAGCAGTAATTGTAAGAAGAGGCTAGTTTGTCAGTATCCAGGCCTCAATACAAAGGTTGTTTTCTCAGTAGGATGAATTGGAGACTTCACTTTTGCCTGGGTTTTATTTTTTGGAAAAAAAAAAAAAAAAAAAATCAGACCATGAATGTTGAGTTGCTTTTTTTATTCTCTTTGGCAGACATTTTTAGAATTATTGATTTATTGGATTTCTGTTTTTATTGTTATTTTTTGTTTCTTTTTTTTTTGTTAGCTTGTTTCTTCTTGTTTCTTTCCTCTCTTAGTTTCTCTTTCAGTTGCAAATTAGCGTTGTTTTTTTTTTTGTTTGGTTTTTGTTCTGTTTATTATTATTATTATTATTTTGAATCTGCTTCTCTTTCCTGTTTGATTTTTTTAATTTCTTTTTTTTTTTAATTTTTATTTAGTTTCTTTCACAATAGTAAAAAAATAACCCTCAAAAGACAAGAAAAAAAAAATCTCTTGATTTTTTTTTTAAGAAGAAGAAAAAATCTGAACAGTTAACCATACCATTCCATTTTTTTTTCTTTATGAAAAAAAAATCTATCTTTTATAAATGCTGATAATATTCTGTTTTTATTTTTGTTTATTTATTTATTAAAAAATCTCTTTCTTTTTTTTTTCAAGAGAATTTAGAAAATACTAGAAAGACTCGGTCGGAATCAGAATTTAAAAAAAAAAGGAAGATGTGGAAGTTAATCTTTTCGTCTGGAATGTTTTGGTAAAAAAATGAATGAATCGTTAAATTTTAGTGCAAATGACTAATGAAGACAAACAGAAGTAAAAACAGATCAAATCAGCACCAAACAAGAACTTTGATTTAGATTAAAAAGTTGTTTTGAATCTTGGGACTTTACACACACACACAAACACACACACACATGTAAATGTGTATGTACATATTTTTATATACTTTTTTCCTTAAATATATTTTTCTCCTCAAATATGTATTTTGGTTCTTTGAGATATATATATAGATATATATCTATATGTATATATATGTGTGTGTATTTAAACAAGTTTTATTAAAAAGAATTTTAATATTTCTTTTCAATTTTTTTATTTCAATTATTTCTTTGTTTTTCTAAATATGTTTTTTGCTTAAATATATTTTTTCTCTTTAAATATGTATTTTTGTTTATGAATATATATATATATATATATATACTTCAGATAAGTTTCATTAAAAATAATTTTAATTTTTCTTTTCAATATTTTTTTTCTAATTTTTTTCTTGTTTTCTTAAACATGTTTTTTTTCCCTTAATTTATGTTTATTTATATATTCATTTATATACTTTAAATTTTGCTTCCTACTTTCAAGCTAAGTACTTTCTTCTTTAAAATATTATTTCTCAGGGAAGACTTTTTTCTTTAATTTTTTTTTTCTCTCAAATTTCTGTTTCTTCATTCAAAACAAAAAGAAAATATTTATTTTGCATTTGTTTCTTTACTTTCTCTATCAACAAAGTTTTATTTTCATCTTTTTTTAAACCATTTTTTTTTCTCTCTTTTTTCTCTCTCATTAATCTACCTAATTTTTCTTCCTCTTCTCATACCAGGTTGTCTATAATTGTCAATACCCACCCCCCCAAATTTGATCTTCACTAGAATTTTTAAATAGCTTTTGATAATAATAGTAATTATAAAGATAATGATATCAATAAAAAATAATAAAAAAATCTTGACAGAAATTACCAAAAAGAGTTTATGCTCTTGGATTTGTATAAAAATCTACAACTATTACTGAAAGAGTGAAATTAGTTATCTGGGACAATAGATGCTGATTGTTTATCAAAAGAAGAAAGAGTTTTTTTTCTGAACAAATAAATATTGGTTTTGCGATAAGAATTGTCAAGTAAAAATTATAAAGGATAAAATAAGAAGTTAACTAATTTCTTACAGTAAAATATTACTTTGCAGCTAGGAATATTTTATTAAGAGTCCAGACTACAAGTTAGTAAAGATATATTCACTTGTTTGAATGTACATGAGGGGAATATATCCAAGTTGAAGGTTAAGTTTTAATTATTCTTTATGAGTAATTAATACAACAGGATTTCACTTTCTGATAAAAGGATTAATTTAAATTAATTTTGCTAATGATTTTTTTTAATTTGCATAGTTTAGTAAAAATGTCAATATTTAATTTCAATAATTTTTATTCATATAAGATGGAGTAAAGAGTAGTTAAAATATTTTTTTCCGAATGACCATGAAAAATTGATTTTTTCCCCCTTATGGTTTTGTGATATTTCTACCCTTGTAAAATATAAAACTAAAAAGAAAAAAACTAGAATTTCTGAGATCAAGGGGAAAAAAATTAGAAAAAATTTTTGTGTGTGTATGGAAGGGTGGATTTTAGAAATTTTTTTAATAAGAGTATATTTAGTAATATAGAAAAATTAAATGAATTCAAAATATTAGAATTTAAAGGAGTTTTTGATAATTTTGTGTTTTTTTTTTTTAACTAATCATGAAAAAAGAAATAATTTCTTTTGAAATTAGAAAAAATATTTAAAAGAAAATTTTTAAAAAATCTATTTTTAAAGGTTTTTTTTTTATTTTAGTCATTTGTTTTTTTGCCTTATATTTTTTAACACTTTTTTTCAGAAAGATTCTTTATTTTTCAGAGAGATAATATTACTTTAATGTTATACAAAAAAATGAATTATGAAAAATTCATTGAGTTATGTAATTTTTGGCTTTTAGTAAGTAAGTACTAATCAATGGTTTTAGAGATTGTGTTTGTTTGGTTTTTATTTATTTTCTATCTTTAGATATTTATCAAAATACCAAGGATTAAAAGAAAAAAACAAACATTAAAAAAGAAAATGAAGAAAATTTTTTATTTTAATACACCTGGTTTAGATTTGAAAAAAGGGTTGAGTGAGACGTTTTTTTATTAAAGAAAATGGCAGATCAGAGTTGAAATTCACAATCCACCAGAAAATCCACAATAAAAATAGTAAAGACTAATCCCAGTAGTATCACAGTGATAGCTCTAAGTCCAATACAACAGGGAATTTTCAGCTATAAGTTATAAAAGCAGTTGTAATTATAAATAGGAAATAAAACTATTAAATAATGAGTATTATTACTCAGGACGCTTTAGATTCTCTAACTATTTTCACTGAAGTCTTTTCTATATTTTGAGTCTAGAGTCAAGGGAAAAAATCTTAGTTGCTACTCCATGATGATAAATGGAGTATGTTCTTAATATGGGATACAATTTTACCCTTAGGTTGTTAAGGGAAACAAAATAAGGGTTTTGATATTTTTTCTCTATTATTTCTCAAAAGAATTTTATATTTGGAAATTATTCTTATCATTTCTCTTAGCTTATTTTGTTTTTTGAAAGATTTATTTATTGTTATCTTAGAAAGAATAACAACTGTATTAAGGAATTAACGAACAGATGTGTGTGTGTATATATATTAATCTGTAGATTTGGTCTGATGAACACACAGGCTAGAAATAGACAGTCAACAAAAGCTGTTGACTCAGTGTCTATGCTTTTTTACAATATACATATATATATAAATATATATTTTTGAAATCTGTCTATAGGCCTGTTTTGCTGTTTACTGATACTAAGTTTATATGTATATATGTGTATATATAAAGGTAAGTAGATATACAGAGCTATGTTTGTATGTGTATATATATATATATATATATTCCTATAAGTATATACCAAGTTTGTTTGTGAATTTGTAAGCGTATGTATATAGAAAGGTAAATAGATACTTATGTGTGTATGTATGTGTATATATATAAATATATATATATTTTTATTTATATATATGTATATATATCAACTCTGTATCCAAATTTGTGTGTGTGTGTAGATAGAAAGATAAAACTATAAATGAGTGTGTATATATATATATATATATATATATATATATATATATATGTGTGTGTGTGTGATAACACACACAACTTCAAATCAAAAAAAGAAATGGAATGAATAACAAACAGAATTTTTTCTGACTTTTTGTTTTTTTAAAAATATCTTTTTTCTTTTTAAATTATTGCTCACTTCTTGTAGCAGTGAAAGGTTGACCAGCGACGTGCGCCATGTCCTCCACAGGAAAAATATTGATGTCCTTGCAGAGGTTGCCCGGATAGCAATGCCGTTGGAGATGCTGGCGTTACCAGGCATAGACAGTATGGTTGCAATGATGAGGATGACGACGACGATAGTGATGGTGGTGGTGGCGATGGCGATGACGGCGATAATGAAAATACGGATGGTTGCAGAGGAAAAAATGATGATGCATGGGATGAGGACGTGTGAGATCTCCCTGGTAAAATGGGCGCGCAGCTTTTTGAATTGGTATTATCGGCACAAACGGAAACGGTTCTGTGGATCGCCAGTTTCTTTCTTGACCACCGTATTGCAGAATAGGCGCGAGACATCTTCATTGTGGCATCCGTCCCAGTGTTTCTCACTGGAAAAGGCCCTTGTATTGCCATTTCCTTCCAGTCATCCCTCGGTTTGACGTCATGTGCATGCGTTGATGTCCACGCCTAAAGGAACGCTATTATGCCCACACACATGTGTACATATTGATATCCATCGAAATCTATATCGAGAGGTGTGTGAGTCGCTGTGTTTGTGTGTGTCGGTCTGGAGGGATGCACTGATGCTTTATTTTTTTGTTTTTATCTTTTGTTTTGTTATGGAGTTAGTTTTTTTTTACTTTTTTCTTTTTTTGCATTTTTTTCTTTTTCTGCATTTTTCTTTCTTTCTTTCTTTTTTTTTTAACACCCACCAACACCTTTTTTAAAAAAAAAAAAATTCTCTATTTTTTCTTTGTTTTTCTTTCTCTCTATGATTGTATACACCTGTGGCAGATCAAATCTTCTCGCATCTCCACCGAACAAAAACAAGAAGAATACAGGGCGAGGCAAGATTTTTTTTTTTCCCCAGACTCCGAAAAACCCAGTACTAAGTATGCCTGTTAAGAGGAAGCGTTGGCACAGCAGACATCAGGCAACAAGCCATTGTATCATAACAACACGGCCATTATTGACGATAGACAGTCTTGGAGGGTTGACCAACCAACCAACCCTCCATTATCAGAACAAGAAACAAAAAAAAAACAAAAAAAATAAAGATTTTGCAGCAGCAACAACGGAGTGACGACATAGATTTAAAACTCCATAACGGGCTCAGAATGTACTGCCATATTACACTCTAAATCCAAACACTACACAACCCTGTCAGTGGCCATGATTATTTTCTCGATTTGCATATGCAGTTTCGGAGAAGGAGAGAAGATGAGGGTGAAAGAGAGGCTGAGAGAGGATACCAACAGTGAGAGAAAAGAGATTCAGTAAGCTTTATTGTAACTTCTATACTTGTCTGCACCTAGCTCCTCCCTTTCATTCTCAAACTCTCCAGCCTTCCCACCAGTTGATATTACCTCTACTTATAATGCTACTGCTACTATAAAAAACCACCGTGAGGCAAATGGTAGTAACACTAATAATGCATAAACCAGTGTTTATTATTGCTACTAATCATACAAATAAGACTAAAGAAAGCAATAGTTACCAATCAGTGGATTGATAGTTTTAGTACTAAAGAACTTGTATGTTTTAATTCTTTAACACTTGCCATCATTACTGGAGTTCCGTAGCCTTTGTTATCCCCCTTACTCCATCAATCAACCTCAATATTAATGTCTAGCAGGGATACTCTTAATAGCTCGGGAGAGATGACTTCATAATGGTTTTTAGTTTTTCTTATAATTTCTAGTAATTTAGAAAGAGTTACCGAATGAGAAATAGCATAAACAGAGCCTGCCATTATTACTGGAGTTCTGTGGCCTTTTGTTACACCACCCCTGGTTCATCTATCAACCTGAATATTAATGACTAGCAGGGATACCCTTAATTGTTTGAGAGGAACTACTTTATCTTGGTTTTTATGTTTGTTATTGTTTTACATCATATCAACCTTTTTAGGACATTTAATGCCAAGAACAATCATTTTTGATAAACATTTTTTTGTACACAGTTTTTTGGATAACAGAATATTCACTATTTAAACTCATATCTGAAGGGAATGTGGAGATTCATATCTTTCCCAATGGTATTAGTCCAAATGTGAATGGAAGACTGCGATTTGAACTTGTGTACAATGATTACAAAATCCGGCTAAGTGGACCTCCCTCTTGATTTTTAGCTTTTCTTATTATTTCTAGTGAATTATTAAACGTTATGAAAAAATAACCAAAAACAGAGGTTGCCATCATTACTAGAGTTCTGTAGCCTTTTTTATCCCCTCTACTCCATCAATCAACTGGAATAATAATGACCAGCAGGGATACCCTTAATTGTCTGAGAGAAACGATTTCATCTTGGTTTTTAGTTTTTCTTATAATTTCTAGTAATTTAGAAAGAGTTAATGAAAGAAATATTCAAAACAGAGCTAGCCATTATTACTGGAGTTCTGTAGCCTTTTTTTTTATCCCCCTCCTGCTTCATCTATCAACCTGAATGACTAGCAGGGATACCCTTAATTGTTTGAGAGGAACTACTTCATCTTGGTTTTTAGCTTTTCTTATAATTTATTGTAAAATAGAAAATATTACTGAATGAGGAATAACCAAAATGGAGGTTTGCAACGAAATGGTAGTCTTTATAACATCAGCAAAATATAATACTCGCCAACAGTGTGAAGTCAGTAATTCATCACTAGTCGGGAACTACTTAAACAGCACATTTAGGTATGACAGGACAAGTCGGAAAATTGTTAACCCCCCCTTTGTCTAAAACAGCGATTGCATTATGTATAAATAAATAAATTCACTTTTAAATGTTCTCATTCTTTTAAGTAAATATTTTTTTTAAATAAATAATTTTGGCTTCAATGATCGGTGAGGTAAAAAAAAAATATTCAAATCTCCTGTCATACCTAACACGATTAATCACCTAAAGAAGGCATAAGATGAACTTGGGCGAAACATAGTGAGAAAAACATAAAAATATCACGATGAGGACAAAATTCTACATTAAATTTAATACTCAACAAAATGATATTCAGACATAAAAACTGGTTCATGAAAACGAGTTGTAAAACTTGTAGTAAATAAATATCATTCATTCATAAATATATCATTTTAATGTCAAAAAGAAAACTGGTCGGGTCTAAACGTAGTGTAAACTGACAGTTAAGTTATTATTAAACAATCGCTACAGCGGAACTCACAACTGAAACTGAAAATAAATAGGAATTGATTAAGCCGTGCTAAGAGCCCCTGCAGACACCAAATCCCCACATTTCCTCCAGCCATGGGTTAACTAGTGCACATTGTGTCAGAAAAAAAATACGTGTGGTAAAAAAAAACGTTTATCAAAAAATGACATAAAAAGTCAGATTTTTCAATAAAAGAAAAATAATAATCGTCCAAGAGTTTTAAAAAAATCTAAAGAGAAAAGATATATATTTTACAAATATTATATATATTTAGAAGTAATGTTTCAGATTTTTAACTGTGAAAATATATATTACAGAAGAATTATTTATCATTTTATTCTATAAAATTTATCATACCTTATATCAAGTATTCAAATATTTATATAGTTTTGTGGAAATATAATTCAAAACATTGCCTTTATATTAAGAGAATGAAAGTCTTTAAATGTTGCATGTTTCAGACATATCAATCACCACCAAAATTGATAACTAAAAATTTTTTAGTATTCTAAATAAAATATTTAAAAAAATTCTAAAATCAAATAAATTTGAATAAAAAAAATTTCAAGTAAACAAATTTATTTGTTATTTTATTTTCTAATCAAAACTCTAAAAAATATGATAAAAAAGATAAACAAAGAAAATAATTTGCTGAATAAATTCGAGTTTATTCAAAATTAAATAAAAAATGTTTTTACAAAAAATAATCTTCATTGAATAATTTGTAAAGAGAAAATTATTTGAAGTTCAAAAAA
>JAUZSX010329260.1:0-11145 GCA_034780655.1 Idiosepius hallami | reverse complement strand
ATATATAATATAGAAATTATATTTTTTTATGTTTATAATAAAAATGTAAAGAAAGAAATTGATCAATGGAATAATGGAAGTTTTGGTTACACTTGATAAAGTTCCTTTTAGTGCTGACTTACATGCTTCAGAGCTTGACACCAGATCAAATATTGTACAAGTCATTATATAGCACTTTATCTAGACCTAATTTAAATATTATCTTTTTTTTTTTTTTGATGATTTTTAATTTTAGCAATGAAATTTTGTTCACAGATGCTGATGCTGTAAGGAATGCGAAAATTGGTCAATTACTGGAAATGAGACAAAAGAGTGACATCAAGGAAATGAACAAAAACCTGAATGAATTTCGCCAATTACACCAACAACCAGAATACCGCCGTGAATTTGATTTATACGATCCTGATTATTTAAAGAAAGATAAGCCATCACGCGTCTCAGACGATGACCCACGATGTACTGTCTCAGGTCTGCAGAAGTTTGAAGGAGAGGATATGAATCATAAAAAAAGGCTTCAGTTTCAGCAAGAACAAATGCGAGAATGGCTCCAGCAACAAATAAATGAGAAAAAAGTAGCAAAATCAAATCTCCATGAAGCAAACCGACTGCACGGTTTAAAACGAATAGAACTCGATGAACGAGCTTTGGCCTTGGCAAAAGCAGAAGAAGCCTGTCAACGCAATATCAAAATGGCCAACAGCAATTACAACCTTGCACTGGTAAGTCTCACTTTGTAATATCATCATCTATATATTAATCTGCTAGTCCATATAAATATCACAATAGTAATAGGAAAAAAATTATCTCCCTTTACTTATTCTTAACTCAAGATGGATTTATCTGTAAAATACCTCTTCCACTGGATCTTTACTTCCTGTCTGCTGCCATGTAGGGTAGCTTGTACTTTATCTGCTTCTATCCTTATCATTACAGGCATCAACAGTATGTTTTCTGATATTTCTTCAGTACATCTTCTTCACAATTTTTCTTGGCTGACAATTTTGTTTACATTGTTGTGTATCTTGTAATGTGGCATTTCATGTCTTCATTTTTTTTATTCTTTCACTTTAATTAATTTAATATTTGTAACTTCTTTATTTTTACTTTCCTTTGGTTTTTCCTTCTCACTTAACTTTACTGAACTAATTTTGCTAATTTGTTTTTCTTGTATGTTTAGTTGTTATGACCATTATCAACCTTAAATAAAAATGGAATATTTCAGTAGCTTCAAGATCATCATCTTAGATAAGAAACTAAAAAAAAAATCTAAGTAATACTTAAGATATTTATTATAAATTATGTAGACAAACCAACTCAAATGAACTATACCATTTTTTTTTAAATGCTACGCTAGGGCCATTAAGGATGTTTTTATCATGACACTACTGGATGCCTGTCTAACCAAAGACTAAGGGTGCATCTACCCAGTGGTTTAACTGTGCCCCCAGATACTAACCTGGATATTTCCAGCCCCATTGCAAATCTTGACTTTGTTGTTATTGCCGGTATATGAGATTTTGATTGCAATACATATGAGCCTAATGATATATAAAAAAAATACCTCCTTTATCCCCAAAATAAAATTCAGATAATTGATCTAATTAAAGTTTTCTTTTTCTAAAAACTGATCTGTTTAGCTTTTTGAGTTATTCATGTAATTTGCTAATTTCAGTTTTTCTAAAAAAATATTTTTCCCAGGACAAAGAACGAAAAGACAGAGAACGATTGGCCAAGATAAGAGAACAAGATGACAATAGCACTGATATTGCCAATTGTATCTATGGGGATTTTCTCACAGAAAATACAGCTGCAGCTCAAAGTGCATTTGGCCCCCATCGACTTATTCCTTCTCGATGGAAAGGATTTAATGCGGAACAGAAGCGTGAAGTTTTAAAGAAACAACAAGATCAACGTGATGAAAAAAAGGTTTGTATAATATTTTGGGGGAATTTTTTTTTTTTAATCTTGGAGATGAAGCTTGAAAATTTGTATATGTGGACTTTAGTTTTGATTCTTATTATTGTGAACTTAAACTCATGTCACAACTCTATAGTATTTCATTTTTGTGTTGCAGAGCTTATAATGACTTTCTTACAAATCATAAGCTATTAAATACTAGTCTTTTATTTTAATAATTGTAATAAAAAGTGATAAGAGTTTTAACTTTTTGATTTGTTTTTTAAGTACAGAGAGTTTACTTTCAATTAAAATTCTTAAACTGGTCTTTTTCTAAATGAATTATAATCAATGGATTAATTTGATATGCAGATAAAATGTCACTATATATAAAATTATAATGTTTTATACCAAGCAATAACAACAGAGAAACAAGCAATCTTTAATCTCACTATTTGGAATGAGATTGGAGATTGCTTGTTTCTTTATTTACCTGATTGGGCAAAAACAACAGAGTTGAGACAAAGTTCAAAAGGTCTGAAGATGTGGGAATAGGCTTACCTCAAATGCATGTGAACACGCCTCCCACAAATATGTGAAATATCCAACTATCCCGTGTGATGCATATAGTTTTGTACTTTCATACAAGTGTAATAAGTTTTGATTAAATACATGTATTTTTCCAAATAGAAAACAGCTACTCCTTGTTTACTTAATGGGCTTAAAATTTTTTGGTTGGTTTCTGGCAGAAACATGTAAATAGATGTCACCCAGTCCAATATTAAACAATAAGTTAAAACTTTGTTTATTTTTATGTGAATGAGTTTTTTAAATATTTCAAAAAACATTATTTCTAATCATTAATAAAGAATATTGGCAGTCAACGTGGCCCAGTGGATAGACAATTGACTTCGGAACCGTACTATGCGGGTTTAAATCCAAGTTTTTCCGTCTACGTTAACATGTTGACTAATACCCTTGGGAAAGGTATTAGCTTTAAGTTAAATAGTGCAAGATCTCAACGGCCTTTTTACTTATTCTGAGACATTATCACAGACACAATCCCCACAGCCACATATGTGGTGCTTCCGACCGGAAATTTCACACTAGAAGAGGTCTACGTCTACACCAGGGAATAAAGTACCAAAGTACTAGTCATTATCAAAACTGATGGGCTGCAAAAACAATGATGAGATGATAAGACTTATTCTTAAGCAGATTGTCAATATAATATTATTTAGATTTATATGAAAATGAAAATAATTTCTGTTATACTTATTATAGATAAGTAAAAAATGATCTATGGAACAATTCAGAATTAAAATATTTTTTTTTTGCAGAAAAGGCAAGAAGAAGATAAAAAACTTCAAGATGAATGGGACAGGCAGAGAATTGCTCAAGCAAAATCAGGAATGTTGATTGAACGAGAACTTGATCGCTTTCAGAAGGATAGTATGAAGAGGCTATCTGATGAGAATAGAAGGCTTGCACAAGAACAAAAGGCTTACCAAGACTTCCTGAAGAAAGAAGTATACACAAACACACCAAATGCTGCCTATTATACACAATTTAACACTACTAGTCGATAAATACATTCAGAATCTATTAATATAACTATTAATATATTTATGATTAATTATACTCTTATAATTTTTGCATTACCAAATGCAATAATCAACATGATCTGGAAATTCACTGCTTATCGTTATATGAATGCTACAGAGTTTAATTTGACATACAGCAATTCTAATATAATCTAAAATAAATTTAGATTATTACACCATTTAAATTTCACATAAGATCTTGTTTTTTCTTCCAAAAAAAAATATAAAGGATTTAAACTGGTTTGCATTATTTCCTTTGATGGATTTTCCTAATTTTTTTAAAGTCATATAAACAAATTTAAATTTCAATCCTGCTACAACTTAATCTAATTTTAAGAGATTTTGTAAAAAGGGCTCAGTTTTCTATTCTATTGACAAAAACATATTCTCATGTTTCAAAAAATAAACTAGAATTCACATCTATTTCCTTTAATACTAGTTTATAAGTTATAAAAACACTAAATCATAATATTTACTGTGATACTGTAGACATAATGGATCAGTTTTATATTATATTTTGATTGTGATCCTAACATAAATTAAGTTTTTTTTCTTTGATTTTGTTAAATCTAAAGACTAAATTAGTTTTAATAACTAAACATGATAGAAACAAAAATATGAATTTCTTGGCAAAATTTCGACAGTTCTAACAATTGATAAAATCAAATAGAAAATGAGACACTGGTTAAATTGTACAAAATATTCTTTATTTACAAGAATTGTGAAGACCTTTAAATAGATTTATTTAGTTACATTTTGTCTTGTATAGTTCACCTTTGTTAGATCATCTCAGATGATTGCTGTGAAACTATTATAGAAAGTTAAGACGGTTAATGATAATAGATTCAATGAATATTTTAGCAGTTCCAGGCAAAGAGTGGTAGTAGTGGTAATAATAATACCAACAATAATAATAATAGTCCAATTTCACATGAATAGAGTTATATGCTTCCAGTAGATAAATCTATCAATAATTAAAAATTTTGGTTTTTGCTAGCAGATTATGTAATTTGCATCCTTTCTGTTCTGTGATTAGTCCATAATGTTATTACTCAGAATAAGTAGGATTTCTAAAATGTTAATGATCATACCCTTCATAATTAGACTAAAAATATTGAAACATTTCTTAATAAAAATAACTTTATTATTAAAAACTTGCATAATCAATTCAAAATAATATCTTATTATTTTGAAATGATAATAATATTTGCACAGCTAGAACAAGCGTGGTTTTCTACTGATAAAAAAAAATGAAGTTTTCTGAAATGTTTCATTTAAGTAATTTAGAATCAAGACAAGATTAATAAACATGCTATAGTCTGTATACAAAAACTTGGTAGTGTACATTTGCCCAAAGGTTAGCATAAACATCCAGAGAAAGTGTGAAGCCACTTTAATTCTGATAATCAAACAATCATTTGTGCTTGTTTAAAAATTAGAATTTTGATTTCAATCTAATAGAAATCTAGGATAAATTTCTATTATAAAAAAATAATATTCAATTGTTTTTACATTCAATGATATTTACAGTCTTTCACAGTAGGTCTTGTATCTTAAAGGAAAGAGATACACAGAGAAATAGAGATGAACTCTTATTTATTACAAGAGTTGTACAATCTAACAATATTCAGTCTTTTGTGCTAGGTGTTATAGACATTAATCATTATTCACTACTTACTCAATTTCTGTTTATTACCGAATCCACATGCTGAAATCATGTTGCTCTTTATACATCCAGGCCACTGGATATCACATGGTTTGAGCCACAATTCAGTCTTCCTTGCGGCTATTAAAATGTTTTCTCTGATTACTAGAGTGTTATCTCAGTGCATTTTACATTATTTTTGATTCCATGATTGCAATAGTTGGACAAATTTCAATAGACATGTTGACACTATACATTTATCAAATATATTCTTTATATCACATAAGGCATTTGATAGGGGTGGCTTTGTGCTGGGATTGATATAACTAAATCTTGGTCAAACAATTGGTCAGTTTTGGTGTAAAACCTAATGAAAACAATGATGATCAGGAAGATAAAAAACATCAATAACAATAAATTTTAATATAAAATATTAAATCATTTTAGAAAAAAACAAAACCAAGTTATATGTCAAATTTAAATCCATTTGATTATTTCCTATTTTGTTGTTTGTTTTTATGGCATGTCAAGCGTTTTGTTTGATTTAATGCCAAGAACAATCATTTATTAATAAACATTCTTTAATGAAGACTATTTTTAATAATAACACCAGACTCACAAATTAATCCAAAGCTGGAGGAAGTCTATGTAATTAAATTGCGTATATATTTTTATTCCTATTCAAAGTAATAATAAAAGTAGGAAAGAATAAATAAAAGATGAATGAGAAGGAAAAGTTAAAATCTCAATTAGGAATAGTTATATCAAGATGCACATTGCCAAATTACCTTTTGTTTATCCAGTGAAACTCATTCAGCAAAAAGTCTCCGTATATCATTATGAGTAAGCATTAAATTAAATCTGTTATGCTTTGTTTTTTTAAATAAAAGTTGTTGTTTTCAGGACATTTTAAACAAAGATGAAATTTAGAAATTAATCGATTGTAAATGTTACTTGAAAATTAAAAGAAAAATAATTTTTGCTTTGTTTAAATCTTTATTCCATAAAAAAAATTTTTTTTTTTGCATTTTTTCATTAAACAATGTGTTTATGTTTTTTTTTTTTAAATCACTATGAAATCATCAACATTTATGAAGAATTTGACAGAGAAAACTTTTCTTACAACAAAATTAGCTCAGAAAAGTCATAAAATGATTTGCAATTACAAAAAGATGGAATTTTTCTATTAACATTTATTGGGTAGACAGTAAATGGCCTGTATGAAAAGAAAGTTAAGTTTTCATTGTAATTTCATTATAATCACAAATAATATAAATAAGAAGCACAACATGATTTTGTATTATTTAAATGTATCTATTAATCTTGAATTTCTAAGATGAAGCTTGATAATTGTTTGGACTTATTTTCATCTTTATTATAGAACATCTTGGCCATTGTGACAGATATTTACGCATTTTCTAGATTTACTTGTTGATACTGGGAACTTTAAATTTGGGATGGTTGGTCATCGGGAAGGAGGAGATGGGAACGAGGGAAGTTATTTCAGTTTGACTGTTTAATGCGTTTAACTAATTATGCTACAAACCACCAACCAACCTGTGACAGTATCTGATATTTATAAGTGGTCACCCATCTTAGTACTGAACAGGCTTTACATTACTTAACTTCAGTTATTTACCGAGAACTTGTGTCTCCAATGCGACTTGGCCATACTGATGGAGATGTTATCCTTCTGTATGAAAACCATGAACTTCATGAATGGGTTTGATATACATTTACAAAACATTAACTATGGGATCTCCCCCTTTTTTTTATTCTTAAAACACAATAAGCCCTGTTAACACTTTTCTATGTGATCAGATATCAACAGAAGTTTATTAAGAAAAGAATTGCAAAAACAATAAATCACATTTATTTACATTTGTTACTTTAATAAATAATATTTCAAGTGCAATAATTACATCAACATTTTGGGAAATAAATTTTCATCAAATAATTTCTATGGTATATTTTATTTTTCATCACGTACATTGAGGAAAAAAAAACAAGGATTAAAAATAAATTTTATAATAAAAAAACCCAAAAAACTTGGTCCTTGTTCCCAAAGTTAGAAAAAAACACTTAAAGAAGAAGCAAAATTCTATTTAGAAAATAAAACAAACTTACCAGTTATTTTCTTGACAGAGATTGATAATTAGAGTGATATAAACATAGTTTAAAGCTAGATTTATATCTTAGCACTTAAACAGAAAATCACTTTCATAATTAAGAAATAAAAAAAAACATTTTATATTGTTTCAATGTTAATAAGTGCTTTTTTTATATAAAATATAGTTTGGTTTTTATTTGAGGTTTTCAGGTTGATATCATTTATTGGTCCTCCGATTTATCGGAAAGGGACCATTGTTTTCAGTGGCATCTGTTCATGCGTCCGGATGATTGTCTGAAAAACCATCCATTACTTTTATCTGAAATTGTGCCACAAGTTGTATTTTTATATGTAGTTGTGCATAGTAAAAAAAAAATTTATTACGAAATTTCTCGTTGCATCCCCAGGGGCCTAAAATGGGAATAATATACCCCAAAATGACCCTTTTTGCTCCATAACTTTTGATCCATCCATGAGATTTTTCTAAAACTTGGCCAAAATGTGAAGGGAATTGTCCCAAATGTAAATTCAGTATTTCTGAACGTGAAAAAATTCTGGTTTATGTCCCCTGGGGCTTTTTTGGGACAAAAAACACCCCTTTGAGGGGCTATTTAGTGTTTCTGTCCAAAATATCATTACATATGTCCCTTTTTTAATGTTTTTTTTAATGTTCCATTCAAAGTGATTGGGGGACCATACATGCTTCACTTAAAGATGTCTTGAAATATTTGTTTGCCTGGATAATACAACCATATTCTTTAATACAGATTTTGTCATACAAGATAAACATAGACTGATTTTTTTATTAATTTATTTCATCATTATTCTATTCTCTTATGAAATAATTTAAACTTTTGAGTTTCCAAACAATTCAGATTTATGATGAAAGCAGTTAACTAGCATTTGTTAGTTCTAGTAAGTCAGTCAGATCAAATATATCAGATAACATTTACAATGTAAATAAAAATATGGGAATAATGTAAAAATAACAAACTCATATACAGTTTGTCTTACAAATTTAAAATATTATAAAAAGACTATTTTATGTAGCCTTAAAATTGATTCAAATCACAAACATTCAGTAAGCAAGTCAATTACAAATAAATCTGAATAATTTCATAGAGTCATTAATCTGGACACAAAATTTAACCAAGAAAGCATTCATAAAAAAATTTGATTTATTTTCTACTTTATATAAAACATTTTTTTTTAATTAGAAATTTGAATCATTTTCTTTATAAAAACAAAAGCAAAAATGTAAATTTTATTGCAAGGAGATTATCAACATTGAAATTTTTAGGTTAAGTCTTTATTATTATCTGTATTGAGAACAAAAATTAATGACTTTTTTCTGACTGTTAATTGTACTTATTGTAACATTAATTAAAATATAATAAATGCATAAGCAAGAAAGTGACAATCAAAAAATGTCATTGACTTTGTGCACACGGATCAAGTTTTGATTTAAATATGTTCTATCACTTATTTTGAGCATTCTCTACTCATTAAATCTATTCGATTTAAAAAATTATATAGACTTAAGTCATGCCAGTTTTTATTAGTTGTATTTAAAAGGAGAGTTTTTTTTAATTTCATTTTGAATGTTCCACATTTATGTTGAATCAAGTAGAAATACCAATTTTAATTTGATTTTTCTTACGATTCACATAATGTAGGGATGTTTAGACAAACTCAAGCAAATCTAAATTATTTCTGCCTGGTTAAATCCCCCTGAAGTAAGAAAATTGTTCGAATGGCAACAGGAATTTACAAAGAACGGTCATCTTCTTCTTCTTCATCACTGATTGACAAAATCTGCAAAAAATTAAAGAAAAAATTGTAACCATTACAAAAGAATTTAATCATATTACAGTAAAGTAAATCATCCGTGCTTTACATTAATTTAGTTTATACAGATACAATTGTTGACAATCAGGAAACTCAAAAATGTATTTAAAATTTATATTTTTTGTTCATTAAAACAAAAAAGATCAAATTAAAAAAACAATAACTTATGGAAAATATATATTTTTTAATAAATGACAATGTTTGACAAAAATGGTTAAAAAAAAAATTCCCCTACAATAAATATGCAATCGACAGTTGAAAAATATATACAAATTAAGGAATGTATTATATCTAAAACATATAAAAATTAGTTTGGTTTGCACTAATTTCATCATGCAATATGTTTTTTTGAAATGCTTTTCTATTGTAAAATGCCAAATACAAACCATGTCTATCTTGAATAAAGGTTATTTTCAAAATATTGTATTTATAAATAAACACTGTGAAATAACTACAGTGTTTATAAATCAAAATAATCTGACAGTGATCAAATATGTAAGTATAAATTAAATTGTAATCATAATGATTTTGAAAGATTAATTTTTTAGACTCAAATATGGGTATAAGACAATGTGTCCAAAGTAGACCAAGAAATAAGTATATTTGATAACTAATTAAAACACTTAAGGAGAAAGGTAAAATTATTAACAAAAAAATCAACCAAAAAAAATATCTGGCAATCATCTTTGAGGACTATGGTCTGATTGGAGAAGATATTCTTGAGCAGGAAGACCTCTCCTCACCTGTTCGGGGTTAAGTCAGTCTTCTTGTTGTTGTGAGGGAGAGGGTGGAGAGAGGGAAGGCCTTTCAGTTCGAATGCTTAATGCATTTGATTGATCAAGCCAAGAACCTCCAAGTAGTCTAGATACAGTATCTATTATTCCGAAGTGTTCACCCATCTTAGTACTGGACAGACTCTACATTGCTTAATTTTGGTGATCTAATGGGAACCCATGTCTCCAACATAACTTGACCATATTGGTGAAGATGTTTGGGAATTAGTTGTAATAAACTGACAAGGGTTTTAAAGAGAGATTATCAAAAAGAATTAAAAAAAAACAAAAAAAAACTTACATCTGCATCTGCAGTTTCTTGATGTAACTGAGTCAGCCCAGTCAAATCCTCCAGATAAGAAGGCAAGTTAAAGGCTTCATATAAAAAATCAAATCCTCTGCTTTTATAATTGCTAAGTACCTGAAAACAGGAATTAAAGATTAAGATATGCTTCCAAAATAAGCCTTGAGCCAACTGCTGCATGGATATCATTTTAATTGTGGTTAATAAACCAAATCAACAACACACAAAAAATCAACTAATCAATTAATGACTTTTGTTCAGAATCTATTTTCAACTTCCTTGTCATCTTTTTAATCTGATGAAAGTAAAAGAGTTAATCGCTAAATACTGTTGACTTTTTATCCTTTATCAGGGAAAGTCCATTTTGTACAATAGATCAACACTTGGACTTTGTAATCATAATGTGCCAGGTCAAATCCCAATCATTTTATTTACATTTAGATTCAGGTTAATACCTTTGGGAAAGGTATGAAACCCAACATTACCTCCAGCAACGGATTAATTAATCTGACTTATGTTATTCTAATAAAGTGTTTGCAAAAAAGAGACATTTATTAAAAAATTGTTCTTGCATTAAATGACTGAAGAGGTTGACAACACGTTATAAAAACAAACAGGTCTATCGATATCAAAACTCAATGCATCAGGATTAATTTTCATAGTTTAATGACATATTAAGCATTATAGTCACTTAACACAGAAAACAAATAAATTTATTTTTGGTTGATAAGTTGTTGCACTATTTAACATATACCACAAGGATTTCAGATGGACAAAAATACTTTTTCTTGGCTAGGATTTGAACTTGCATATCTCTATTGTCAAGTCCAGTCATTGAATTGCTTGCCTACAATATACATTTATGACCTGTTTTGTAACATCATAATATCTGGGCAGCGACGGTGGAGCATTGGTAGAAGCTCGGGCTGTGAGATCGTGTTACGCGAGTTCAAATCCCAGTCAAA
>JAUZSX010329249.1:0-10000 GCA_034780655.1 Idiosepius hallami | reverse complement strand
TTTTTTTCAGTTAAATTATTATGAATATTTTTATCATTAGGTTTTATATTATCATCGTTATCATTGTTGTTTTGATTATTCTTTCTCCAGATCGTTTTTTAATCAAAAAAATAAAAATTGAAAAAGGTGAAGTAAAGTCAGAATTAGACATTATCTCAGTGAATCGAAATTCGGGTTAATATTCCCTTTATTAAGAGTCTACTTCTTTATTTAATTTCTTTACTTTTTTCCTTCTTTTTTTTTCTTTTTTTTTCTTATATATTTTGTTGATTATATTTCTTTTTAATTATCGTTAGTTTAATTTTTCACATTATTATTATTGTTGTTTTTGATTCCATTTTTTTTATCAAACAAAGAAACATTTTGAAAAATAAAGAAAAACATGACGTGAAATGAGAGTAAAAAAATTATCTCCGTGAATTAAAATTCGGGTTAATTTAATATTGCCTTCCTTAGGACTTTACTTCGTTTTTCTTACTTTTTTTCACACGGTGTTGTTGAATTATAATTTCTATTATATATATTTTTTTAATTATTCACATCGTTATCATTGTTGTTTTGTCATTTCTTATTTCACTCCTTTTTTTAAAAAAATCATACAAATGAGCATTTTGCAAAAGAAAGAAAAAGAGTGATAATTATCTCAGTGGATCATAGTTTGGGGTAAATATTGCCTTTCTTATGATTCAAAATCATTTTATTTTTTTTCCCTTTTTTTCCGTTCGAATATAGTTTTTTCGTCATTAGCTTTCTCATTCACATCGTTAATATTGTTGTATTGATTATTATCATATCACTACTTTTTTGAGCACGTAAAAATGGCCTTGTGCCTAACTTGGGTTGGTGCTCTACCAAGTAAATATAATATCACTTCTTTTTTTTTTATAAATCAAATAAAAATTTTGAACAAGAAAGAAAAAGGTTGATGTGAAAGGAGTGAAAAATTATCTCAGTGGATTAAAATTCGGGTTAATTCAAAATTCCCTTTTTCATGAGTCTATTTCTTTTTTTATCTTTTACTTTTTCTTCTTTCCTTTTGAATAACTAAAAAAAATTGATGATTTTTTTTTCATATCGTTAATATTGTCATTTTGATAATTCATTCTTCAGTTATTTTTTAACTCAGACAAATGAGCTTTAAAAAAAAAAAGAAGAAAAAAAAAGAAGACATTGGACAGGTCTAAGTTCCTTTTTTTTTTCGTATTTACCAAGCAATAATTTTGCTGGTGGTGCTGCAGTGATTGTTTTAATTTCTAAAAGTCGTGTTGACTAAGTGTTCATTCACGTGAGGTAGCCATCGGCTAAGTGAGCGGCCTGATCGGACATGTGACATTGTGGATACGGTGAGATGCTTGTACTTACCTCGTATATAACCTCGGTTGATTTTTGCGACCTCATGCCAAGGACCGAGCCTTTCTGTCCATTGCAGGAATCGTCCCGCTTTGTCATGGCCGGCAAACTGTTGCTGGCCATATCTGGATCGGCGGCCATAAAGCCGGAAGTGTCCGGCCAATAGGAAGCCATGTGGGACGGACATATAAGCCGACCTTGTTCGCTGACGCATTTGCAAGAAATGCTCTCTCCTTCCTCTCGCTTCAGGACATTTTTACGGTCCTTGCACCGGATGATGCAGAGGGACATGGCGGCGGTCACTGGAACGGACACGGTTACCGCAACCAAGACGACTAAAATCAAAAGATATAAGTGGATCTTATCCCCTGACTGGGTGTGGGCTGCATTTAACATTTCCGAGGTCTCGTTGCTGACCGTCAAGGTTAAAGCCAATGTGGTTGTCGAGGACAACGATGGGGTCCCGCTGTCTCTAACTAAAAACTGAAGGTCATATAATCCAGCATCTTGTGGATTAACAACACGGCTAAACGACAATAATCCCGTGTAATGGTTCAACGTAAACAATTGGTTTTCGTTCCCTGCTATTATTTCGTATTTCAAAAAAGCGTTTTCCCTACTATCACGGTCGGATGCCTTCAGAACTGTAATGTTTTTTGTGTGGTGTGGATAATAAGTGACGTCCAGAGAGCAAGGGTTAACACTTGGATACGTAAAATAAGGGGCGTTGTCGTTTTCATCTTTGACCTCTACAATAACGTTGACCGTGTTGTTTAGTGATGGAGTGCCGCCATCTTTTACGAAAACCTGAAATTTGTAGATATCTTGGAATTCGTGATCGAGTGAGACAATAGATAGAATGACCCCATCGTCGGTGATTTGGAACGGAAGGAAGTTCTTGTTGTTGGCTAACAATGAATAGGTCAGTTTGCCGGCAGCCCCAAGATCAGGGTCCGTAGCGTTGATGGCACCCACTTGCGATTTGGATTTTTCGTTTTCGTACATAAAAAACTTAAATATATCCCTAGAAAATTGGGGCTGGACATCGTTTACGTCTATGACGTTAATAGAGAATTGGCTTTCGCTGTGCAGCGGCGGGGAACCTTTATCTTGGCAGGTGATGGTCAACCGGTGGTAGTCCTCCGTTTCTCGATTCACCGGGTTCTTTATGATTATTTTGTACTCCTTTGGACCCAGCATTTCAAGCTGAAACTTATCGTGGTGCATATTGCATTGGACTTCCCCATTAGGACCCATGTCGTATTCAGTGACTTTCACGTAAGCAATAAAGCTACCCACCTCTATGTCTTCGAAAATAGCGACTGTGTCCCCCGTGGATGCCGAGACGAAGTTGACGTCAATTGAGGGAGGATTGTTTTTCTGATCAATCACGTTTATTTGGACGATGGCTATGGAGCTGAGGGGCGGGCTTCCTTCGTCTGTGGCCATCACGTACAGTTTGTAGTTTTGCTTTTGTCCGGAGTTGAACCTTTTGCTCAGAAAGATATCCCCAGTTCCCCGGTTTAATTCGAAGTGGGATTTAGCAATATCGGACGTCTTCGAGCTGAAGTGGTACGACACGCGTCCATTTTTACCGACATCCAAATCCCTGGCTGAAAGGGCCACTACCGGAGATGCAAATTGGTTATCGTTCTGAACGGAAACATTATACACATCCTGAGAGAAAACAGGAGCATTGTCGTTCACATCTGTCACGTAGATCTGTATGTTCAAGATGGTTTGTTTGGGCGATAAACCACCGTCCTTAGCCATGATGTGAAGCATATACAAGTCCTTAACCTCTCGGTCCAAGCCTTCCTCGAGTAGAATACTGATTTTGGATGTTCCGTCGAGGCTTTTTGATACGGAGAGCGTAAATGGCTCATCTTTGCTCTTCCTTAACTGATAAGTAATTTGGGAGTTCAAGACTCCGATGTCCCGATCCACGGCGTTTGGAAGGGATATTTTGGTTCCCTTACGGTCGTTTTCGGAAAACTGGATGTTGACCTGTTTGTCAGGAAACTCTGGCTGGTGGTCATTTATATCCTGGATGATTACTTTCACTTTGAGGATCCAAATAAAGGAATTGGATCGTTTCACGGCCACATCGACCATCCGAAAGCACTCGACATTGTAGATGCAAAGAGTTTCGGCGTCGAGCGTCTGGGCCGTGTAGAGTTTGCCCGTCTTCTCGTGAATATGAAAGAGCTGCGACGCGCTGCCCGATCCTTGGTGAAGCTGACTGAACTTGATAAGGTTGTGATCCTGCGGGGGTACACTCTCGAGCAGATGGGAATCGGCTGCAAGATCTCCCAGATAGGCACCCGGACCCTTTTCTTCTTCCACGTAGTAAGTAAGATCTGCAGCCAGACATTCGTAGCGTAAGGACAGCAGGATGGTTATCAGTATAGAGACCGTTCTAAAGACGTGTATGTGCGGGATCATTTTTCCTTGATCTGGGACCTGAAAATAGAAATGAAAAGAATTAATTAGCAAACGGTGAATTAAAGACAACAACAAAATTACTGTCAAATCACCGTACTTAACCCTTTCGACCCTAGAGGGCCGATATATCGACCCTGAATATATTATATAAATTGGTTGAGCACCGAACCAAGTTTGGCACAATGCCATTTTTATGTGCTCTTACTCAGGCTTTTCACATTCGGTGTTACCCTTCACCTAGATGAGCTGCTCTCCCGAGCTAACGAGCTCAATCTGCCAAGTTTTGCACAAGGCCATTTTTATGTGCTCTTACCCAGGCTTTTCACATTCGGTGTTACCCTTCACCTAGATGAGCTGCTCTCCCGAGCTAACGAGCTCAATCTGCCCGGGGCTGCTAAAGTGAAAGTAATGGTTTTGACTGGGATTTGAACTCGCATAATACGATTCCAGAGTCCGAGCTTTTACCAATGCTCTACTGTCGCTATCCATTATTATCTATAATATATGATGCTTCAGAAGAACTATAATTTATTATATTTTTTACTTGAATATCTTGTCTATTTCTTTTCCAGTTTTAAAAACAGTTTTTTTTTTAGTTTTAATTTTCATGCTTGCATTTTTCAATTTAAATATATATTGCTAAGTTTTATCAGTAGATAAGTTGAAAAATAAGATGAAAATCGATTGGAAGAAATAATGTAGGGAAAAAGGGAGTCTTCCAGGTTCCGCTGGGGATCGAACCCAGGACCTATCGCGTGTGAAGCGACCGTGATAACCACTACACTACAGAACCAGACTCATAAGAGATGCTGAATTTAGCGCTTATAAATGCTGCACTTGTATTGATTTTTTAGCGATTGATGCTACTAAGATGCAGTTGAGAAAATGGAGTGAACGAAGGAAAGATTTCTAATCGAGTAAGGAGGATACATGATCCAAACAACGCACACACGAACACAGCTGCAACAGTCTACAGCTCTGTAGGAAAGTGACAATATAGAATACAATAGCAATAGAGCGGGTCTTCATCACTGGATAATTTGCCACTGTTAAAGCAGTCTTTCTAAGAGTTACAAATAACATAATTGAACTATCAAATATTATAAAACAAAAATAAATTTATCTTAATTTTCTTTATTTTTTACCTTTAAAAAATCATTTTAAAATTTTTAAAAATCACCTTTAAAATTACTTAGTTTTCTCAAATAAAGTTTACCTTATTGTCTGATACATCTATATACATATAAATTTCAAATGGTCGTTTAGGAATGAACTTTATTATTCGGACTTTTGTTCTCGTCTTAGTAGAAAAAAACAAAATAATTGGAATTATAAGACTAACAGATCCAACCATCATCGCCCTTCGGGGCCCGTGGCGCAACGGATAGAGGCCTGGGAGTCTTTAGGGTTCCAGGTGGGCATTGTCGGAAGATAGCAGTTTCAAATTCTACCAAAGTCGTCCAGGGGGATTTACTTGGTCACTAAAACCTGGTTGGATAGACAACAACTAAGGAAGGCAGTGATTACTGAGGATTCGGTGACGAGACTCAGCATCCCTATCTGAGGTTACGGTTAAAATCACCTGCAGACAGCCTGAGGGTGACTAGACAGAAACGTAGTGTAGAAACATCAAAAACCTACAAAGATGAGGACAAAAGTCCGAATAATAGTTGATTCCTAAATTACGAAGCCTCATCTCAAACGTAGTGTAGAAACATCAAAAACCTACATAGATGAGGACAAAAGTCCCAATAATAAAGTTAATTCCTAAATTACGAAGCCTCATCTCAAACGTAGTGTAGAAACATCAAAAACCTACAAAGATGGGGACAAAAGTCCGAATAATAAAGTTCATTCGAAGCCTCATCCCCAAAATAAAAATTATAATTCAAATTGTCGCGTTTGAATGGGTTCTACATCCGGTTTAGAAATTCCGGTTTACGAGCACAACGCCAGGCCAAATCAAGCCTAAGGAAACAAGGATTTGAACTGTAAACAACCTTTTCAGTTCATTCTTTCAATTCTTCTCTTCTAGTCCGATTTTACACGATTTTACTCCCAATTATTCCTTTCTTTACTTCTTTTATATTCTTTGGTTACAATTCTAGATATTTGTTCTCACTTTTACAGTTTCATTACGCGGCAGTCGACGTGGCCCAATGGATAGGGATTTCGGATCCATAGTAAGCTAGTTCGAATCCAAGTTGTTCCGTCTACAATGACACGTCAACTAATATCGTTGGGAAAGGTATGAATCCCCATCTTCCCTCCAGCTATGGACTAAATAGCGCAACTTGTGTTATTAAAAAACTATGTGTATATAAAAACAACGTTTATCTTAAGTAATTGTTCTCGGCAATAAAATCATCTGAAAAGGTTGATATGCCGTTAAACGCAAAACAAACAAACATTCCTTTCTTCGGTTCTTCCTTTTTTTATTTTTCAAAGCGGTGCAAAAAAACTCCGCAGATTTTAAATGTTTTTCTTTTGCTTGAATTATTGCTTTGAAACAGTATTATTGATTAGGTACAACTATATAATTCAATCGATTGACTTTCTGTTCGTTTCTTGGTAGATAACTATATGATTTGGTTGATGGAACTTCTGTTAGCTTTTCCGTGGACAGCTATGGGATTAAATAATACTAACAGGCCCGCTGCGAGCCGATCAAGGTAGGGTGTTGGGGCTTTGGTGCACACGCTTTATGCAGAGTATATAGCCTCCTTGGAATCAAAGATACTTTGAAGAAAGCAACAATTAAGTCTGCCACAAGGCAGTTGAAAAAGCGTCCAGATGGATCTGGACAAAAAATTTCGAAAAGTAGGCGAAAGCTGCTAGGACACGAGATGGGGATTGATCACCCCTTCTGTATCACCCCACTGAGGGTGTCTGATGTTGAAAGACCCGAAACACCCAATGATATCGGGAATAACATCACTGACAAACTGTCCCAGCGCATCCTACAATGTACTGCTAACAGCATAAAGAAAGTCTTTAACAAAACACATGAAAAAAAAATTCTAAACAATCTGCAAGAACTGAATCTCTTTGCGTGATGCCATTTGAACGTGAAGAAACTGATGCACCTGTAGTCACCACACGGCCTCTTGGCAGAGGAGGGCCTGGTTTCAATGGCGTAGAGAGAATGGAGGCCATCCTCTGTTGCAGCGTTCACCCGCCTTCGGTGGCGTTGTGGACATCATCCGCCACATCCACTGTTGAGGTCTTGCACTATTTGACCCATAGCTAGAGGGAAGATAGAGCTTCATACTTTTCCCAAGGGTATTTGTTGACATGTCAATGTAAACGGAAGAACTGTGATTCAAACCCGCGTAGTACGGTTCTGAAGTTAGATTGTCTATCCACTGTGCCACATTGACTGCCACGACTTACAAACTAATTTATGCGTGTATACACTTGCTAAAACCGCACGCATCCCGAGACACAGTTTCTAGCTCATACGCAGTGTTGAAAGGTATTGATTGTTTAAGAACCAATAATAGAACGTCGTTCAACCAACTGAGTTATTTATTTTTTTATATCATTTTTGTCTACATTTGCAGCAAAACTCGGTACACTTGCTATTTGTTTTCTCTTTTTATCACTTTTGTTCGTCCGTATTGTTCTTTATTAATTTTTATTTACTTTTCATATTTTTTCTATTTTTTTTTTTTTTGTGACTAAAAATTGTTTCAGTTTGAGTTTGAGAGCGATGGAATTTCTATTTTTCTTTTAATTCTTTGTTTCATTTTCTTCTTATTCTTTTTTTTTTATTTTTTTTTTCTTTCATTTTTTTTTCCTAAGATCCATTTTGGAGGGAGATTTTTATTTTTCTGTCAGATTTTTCACGTACGAAATTCTTTGAAAGAATTGAAGAACGAAAAAAAAATCTTCCATTCGAAGAAGTTCTTAATTTGCTTTATTTATTATTTATATAAACTCCCTAGCAGTCGACGTGGCGCAGTGGATAGACAATCTGACTTCGAAACCGTACTACGCGGGTTCGAATCCACGTTGTTCCGTCTACGTTAACATGTCGACTAATATCCTTGGGAAAGGTATGAAGCCTATCTTTCCTCCAGCTATGGGTTAAATAGTGCAAGACTACAACGGTGGATGTGGCGGATGATGTCAACAGTGACACAACGGCACTAAAGGCGGTGAAGGCTGCAACAGAGAATGGCCTCCAGTCGTCATGGTTCTCTCTGTGCCATTGGAACAAGGCCAACCTGTGCCAAGGAGTTGTGTGGTAACTGCAAGTGCATAAGTCTCCCCTCGTTAAAAGACATCACGCAGAGGCGTCCTCCACAAAAGGGTCCACAGATCCAAGACGGAGGACAGTCATACTCGACAACGAGTGACGCCAAGAGATAATTGGAAAAAATGCCCTTGGTAATTTCATGAATCTTAATATTCCCTTCAGCTATGCATTAAATAGTGCATACTCTGCTATTAAAAAAAACTAAACGAGGACAAAAAAGAATGTTTATCAAAAAATGATTGTTCCTGGCCTTAAAAAAGCTGTTTGTTTTCTGTTTGACGCCATATCAACCGTTTTAGGTCATTTTATAGCCGAGAACAATTACTTATGATAAACGTTATTTTTATACATAGTTTATTTTTTTAAAAAAACAAATTGCAATATTCAATCCATAGCAGGAGGGAAGATGGGGATTCGTACCTTTCTTAAGGGTATAGGTCGACATGTCAACGTAGATGAAACAACTTGGATTCGAACCCGCGTACTAAGGTTCCGAAGTCCGATTGCCTATCCACTGACCAACGCCAACTGCCCCTTTTAAAACTATAAATGTTACACATTTGGAAGGGTTTTATTAACAACAGCTGTTATTATCCCTTTCGATTTACTACCTAAAGGGTTAATTTTGACTGCAATCAAAATGACTTAAAAAGATTGATGTGTCGTAAAACAAAAGAAAGCAAACGATTGTTTGTTTATTTCTTTGGGTATTTCTAAGGTTTGCTGGGTCCAATGGCCCGTGTACCCAAAAGTCTTGATCAGGGGCCATAAATACCAAAATAAAGTTAGACACAAGTCACGTTTGAGACACCAGTTCCCGTCAGATCACAGAAGTTAAGCAACGTCCAGCCTAGTCAGTAGTTAGGTGGGTAACCATTTAAGAATACTAAGAAACCGTACCTGATGCCAGGGCGAAAAATACCCAGGTCAGTGTCTGGGGGTTTGGTTAAACTACTAGGCTAGATATACACTTAGTCATCGGTAAGACAGGCATCTATGAATACGTTTGGGGACTTCTTGTGAAGTTTAAATTCCCGTCAGACTAGCTGATAAATCATGTGTGTTCAGTGGTTAAGCCGGTTTAACCTGCAGGGGTGAACAAATTGTACAAGTGAGTATGCCGTATGTTTACTAACAGTTTCACGCACCTATTTATCCCCGGTTTTTTTTTTGTCATCAGTGTTGCACTTCACCTAAATGAGTAACTTTCATTAAATTGACTGGTATAATCTATCCAGTTAATGAGCCTCATCTGTCCGGGGCAGCTGAAAATTAATGAAACGTTTTGACTGGGATTTGAACTTAGTTACAGTTTAAGCCAATATAATCAAACGTTCACTCATATATCCATGCATACAAGCACATACTCTTATCAACCTCTACATATACGAGTAATAACTTAAGCTGTAAAAAACATTATTTTATTGAAGAATATTCTTGTCACAGGCTTGACTATTTTTGCTGTTTTACCATTTCTATTAATTCTGTAGTTATCAGTATTTACTCAAGAATTAAAAGAAATGCCAGTAAACCCTTTGGCCTCAACGAGAGTTAAAGTCTTTATCAATGCACTCAGATTGTACTGGTCAATTCAACTTTTAGTCAAAAATAGAAATAAAAAAAAGCAGATGTGAATTGATTGTAATGGAATAAATGGATTGGATAACTCTATCTTGGTGTTCGTTTGTTTTGGCGAGTAAGTGCTGTAATCGATATATATATATATATATATATATATATATATATATATATATATTGAGAGATAGATAGATAGATAGACGGATAGATGGATGGATGGATGGTTAAATGGTTAGGTGGGTGGCTAGTTAAATAGAGAGAGAAGAATAGATAGATACATTTACTGATGAACACACGGATTTGACAGATGTACATATATATAGATATTGCTGTAGATATATCATACATATTATATATACATATATA
>JAUZSX010329239.1:0-10000 GCA_034780655.1 Idiosepius hallami | reverse complement strand
CCATCTCCTGTTTAATCTACTCCTTCTCCCCCCTCCTGCTTGGCAGCAAGGATGGACCAGTGGTAAAAGCTTGGTCCATGGAATCGTATTCTACAAGTTCAAATCCCAGTCTAAACAATTACATCCATCTTTAGCTGCCTCGGGCAAATGGAGCTCCTTAACTCGGGAGAGTAACTCATCTAGGTGTTGGGTAACACTGATTACAAAAAGATCAAGGATATAATGAGCATGTAAAAACGGCTTTGTGCCAAACTTGGGTTGGTGCTCGACCAAGTAAATATAATATTCTTATCATCTTAGAGCACGTATAAAATGGCCTTGTGTCTATCTTGGGTTCGTGCTCGACCAAGTAAATATAATATTCTTATCATCTTAGAGCACGTATAAAATGGCCTTGTGCCAAACTTGGGTTCGTGCTCGACCAAGTAAATATAATATTCTTCTTTCTCATCTTTTTCTTTTCTTTCTCAACAATTTCTCTCTTTTCTCTTTCTTTTCGTTATTATGACCATCTCCGTCTTTTTGGGAATGAGAAAAAGAAGGGAAGGAAAAATAAAAAAAGAAAGAAGGAAGGAAATGAGGAAAGAATGGAAGAAAAAAGAAAGAAAAAAAGAAAGAATAAAATGAGAAAAGAAAAAAAAAGGGATATGAGGAATAAAAGAAAGAAAGAAAGAAGAAAATAAGTGGAAAAGAAAGAAAGAAAGAAAGAAAAGAAAAGAGGAAAGAAAGGACAAATAAATAAATAAAGAAAGAAAGAAAGAAAGAAGGAACGAAACGAAATGGTTGTCATCACCGGAGATGGAGAGAGAGAGATTGAGAAGTAGAGACGGTAGGAGACAGAGAGAAAGTGAGAGAGAGAAAGAAAGACAGAGAGAGAGAAGTTGAGACGGAAGGAGACAGAGAAAAATAAAGAGATAAATAGAGAGAGAGATAAACAGAGAGAGAGAGAGAGACGGAGAGAGAGAGAGAGAAAGAGAGAGAGAGATGGATACAGAGAGATAGAAAGAATGTGTTTAGAGGGGTTCGGGTTAGCAAAGAATTAGGGCAAATCTAGAGAAAAGAATGGCAAGAAAAACGACCGACAAAATTATTAGTTTCAATAGAAAACAAAAATCAGAAACTCTTTTTCGTTTTAATTGCAACCCTGGCATTTTTTGTTTTAAAAAAAGCTCTCTCCCCCTCTTTTCCATTTTTCTTTTTTTTTTTTCATTTTATTTGGGGTAAAGAGGAAGACGGTAGCCACCCCTACGGTGTCTATCTACCTGTCTATCTACCTGTTTAGTTTTTTGTTTGTTTGTTTGTTTAGGTAATTTTTTGTTTTGTTTTGTTTTATGGTTTTTTTTTTTAAGGGAAGGTTTGGTTCAAGTGGGCCCCTTTTTTTTCTTCTTATCCAGTCTCATCAGCTAAAGAATAAAATCGATTACGTAATAAAAAACAAACAAAGAGAATAACAACAATCAGCAACAACAGCACACACACACACAAACACAAACACATACACACGCACAAACACAAACACACACACAAACACACACACACACTAACACACACAAATACACACGCACTAACACACACACACACAAACACGCAATAGCAGACACAAACACACACACACACACACTAACATACACACAAACTAACACACACATACACACACACAAACACACACACACACACTAACACACACAAATACATACGCATTAACACACACAAACACACAAACACACACACACACTAACACACACACACGCACTAACACACACACACGCACTAACACACACAAACACACTCATACACACGCATACACACACATACACACACAAACACACACACGAACACACACACACACTAACATACACACACACTAACACACACACACAATAACACGCACATACACACACTAACACAAACACACACACTAAAACACACACAAACACACACACAAACACACGCACACACACAAATACACAAACACACTCACACACATACACACACTAATACAGAAACACACACACACATATACACACACTAACCCACACACTACAAACAAATAAACAACGGTAGAATATCCGAGTTAATTTTAAACCCATAATTTAACACGTGGGCCTAATGTTAGTGAATGCTGTCGATTTGGGGGCGTTGGGATAAGGTTTCGTTTTTATCCTTGAGAGACGAGGAAAGAGAGGCTAAAAGGGAGTAATATGCGTTCGTACCTGCATTTTGTTTGTTTGTACTTTACGGCATATCAACGTTCAACGTAGATTTAGGAATATCATCATCGGCGGTCACTCGTGTTCGAGTATGACTGTCCTCCGTTTTGGTCGATGTGGATCCTTTCGGGAAGACGCCTGTGCGTGATGTCTTTTAACATGGGGAGACCGATGCACCTGCAGTCACCACACGGCCCCTTGGCAGAGGAAGACCTGGTTCCAATGGCATGGAGAGAACCATGACGACTGGAGGCCATCCTCTGTTGCAGCCTTCATTCACCTTCAGTGTCGTTGTGTCACTGTGGATATCATCCGCCACGTCTGCCGTTGAGGTCTTGCACTATTTAACCCATAGCTGGAGGGAAGATAGGGCTTCATACCTTACCCAAGGATATTAGTCGACATGTTAACGTAGACGGAACAACTTGGATTCAACCCCGCGTACTACGGTTCCGAAGTCCGATTGTCTATCTACTGGGCCACGTCGACTGCCAAAACAATATATAAGGTTCAAGACAAAAGACTTTTAGAGAACTTTAATTTAGCTTGGTTATGCTCAAAATCGTGGAGTTGCTATATTAGAAGCAATGGTGGAGTATTGGTAAAAGCTCGGGCTCTGGAATCGTATAACGCGAGTTCATATCCCAGTCAAAACCAATGCATTCACTATAGCAGTCACGGGCAGGTGGTGCTCGTTAACTTGGGAGAGCATCTCCTCTAGGTGAAGGGTAACATCGCATTTTAACCCAGCTCGGACATGCTGTACTTTAATCAAACAATATCTAATCTATAAAAAAAGAAGTGTGAAGTTGAATATACGGTAATACTGCATATGAACACCCATGTGTGCCATATTTAGTGACAATTATTTCAAACTGCATATGAACATACATGGGTGCCATATTTAGTGATAGTTAGTTCAAACTGCATATGAACACACATGGGTGCCATATTTAGGGATAATTAGTTCAAACTGCATATGAACACCCTTGTGTGCCATATTTGGTGATAATTCGTTCAAACTGCATATGAACACCCATGAGTGCCATATTTAGTGATAGTTAGTTCAAACTGCATATGAACACCCATGTGTGCCATTTTTAGTGATAGTTAGTTGAAACTGCATATGAACATACATGGGTGCCATATTTAGTGATAGTTGGTTCAAACTGCATATGAACACTCATGGGTGCCATATTTAGTGATAGTTAGTTCAAACTGAATATGAACACCCATAGGTGCGAAAATACACTATTACCTGAATATACTGTGTGTCGGGCAGCGACGGTGGAGCATTGGTAGAAGCTCAGGCTCTGAGATCGTATGACGCGAGTTCAAATCCCAGTCAAGACCATTGCATTAACCTTTAGCTGCCTCGCGCAGATGGGGCTCCTTAACTCGGGAGAGCATCCCGTCTAGGTGTTGCCATTCACCTAGATGAGCTACTCTCACGAGTTAATGAGCCCCATCTGCCCGAGGCGGGTAAAGGTAGATACAATGGTTTTGACTGGGATTCGAAATCAAATAATACGATTCCATAGTCCGAGCTTTTACCAATGCCCCAATCTCGGTGCCACGTATATTTATAGAAATCTTATTCTACCCCTGAGGTAAAAACTAAACCGGAGTCGGTCATTGTGTTTCTCGTCAAAGAATTATACTCAAAAAATTTGAATTGCCCCCCCTCCCTTTGCACCAGCCCATTGTCCAATTTAGTCTGACAATATTTCAACTTAATAATCCCGGGTAAGAGCACGTAAAAATAGCCTTGTGCCAAACTTGTATTGGTGCTCGACCATGTAAATATGACACATAACTCAATACAACCTTATTATCACTAATATTTGGAACAGACTGTAATAAGAACCCACATTTGGGGTTTAATATTTTGCATTGCAATCTCTTATTTCAAGTAAATCGTAAAAAGAAAACCCTTATCACCGACAGAAATGTAATTATAGAACTGACCGCTAAGATAAATAACACTTCATTTGTTATCAATGTTGGCCTTGCTTATTTTTTATATCTGTTTTCTGATTCTCCTCAAATCTCCCAGAATAAAAAAAAGCAATCGTTAAATTGACATTTATAAATGGACTAGCAGCATAATCCAACATTGCCTTGAAAACTAAGACAGTTTTTTTTTGTATGGCAGAAAATATGGGTTTAAAATCAATCAAATTATAACGTTATGATTCAACATAAAAGCTTGTATAACATTTTATATCGAGCTGGACAACTGTTTATATTTTATTAAATCTCATTAGATAGAGCTACATGTAAGCAACTGTTTTTGGTACCCCGATATTTAATGAAATGAACCTATGTTTTGAGGCATGTTCGTTCGTTCGCGTTTTTCTCTGCAACCATCCGTTAAATTTTTCTGAAATTTTGAAGGAAGCTGTAACTTCGGTCAGGTTAGAAAGTGATATTCTCCGATTTTTGAAAAAAAATCTTGTTAGCCCCCCCAGGGGGTAAAAATGCCCAAAACAGCCAAAAATAATCTTTTCCGGCCTATAACTTTTTATCCATCCGTTCAATTTTTCTTAAACTTGGCCAAAATGTGGAGGGTGTTATTCATTTCAAAAATTGAATAGTGTTTACCCGGGAAAAATCTTTTTTGCGTCCCTCGGTGACTTTTAGAGCTAGATGTACGACGCACGCGCGGCTTGTTTTTATTCCTCTAGTCAAAAAAATATAAATATCAAAAAAATATAAATATCTTTAAAATCAAATTATACATTTAGGATTCAACGTAAAAACTTGTATAACTTTTTTTTTAAATATAGAGCTGGACAGCTGTTTGTATCTTATAGGATCTCATTAGATAGTGCTATAAATGTAAGCAATGTTTTCCTATGGTCAAAAAATAGAAATATCTTTAAAATCAAATTATACAGTTAGGATTCAACGTAAAACTTTGTATAACATTATATATAGAGCTGGACATGTAAGCAATTGTCATTTTTATTCCTAAGGTCAAAATATATAAACAATTTAAAATTAAATTATACTGTTATAATTCAACGTAAAGCCCTGTATAACTTTTTTTACGTAGAGCTAAACAGCTGTTTACATTTTATTGGAACTCATTAGATAGTTATACATGTAAACAACTGTTTTTTTATTCCTATGATAAAAAATATATACCTCTTTAAAATCAAATTATACTATTATGATTCAACGTAAAACTTAGTATAACATTTTATATAGAGCTGGACTACTTTTTACATTTTATGGGATGTCATTTGATAGTACTACATGTAAGCAACTGTTTTTTATTCCTATGTTCAAAAAATATAAACATCTTTAAAATCAAATTATACCGTTATGGTTCAACGTAAAACCTTGTATAACATTTTATATAGAGCTGGACATGTAAGCAATTGTTATTTTTATTCCTATGGTCAAAATATTTAAACAATTTAAAATCAAATTATACCGTTATGATTCAACGTAAAACCTTGTATAACTTTTTTTTATATAGAGCTAAACAGCTGTTTACATTTTATTGGAACTCATTAGATAGTTATACATGTAAGCAACTGTTTTTTTTACTATGGTTAAAAAATAAAAACATTTTTAAAATCAAATTATACCGTTATGATTTAACGTAAAACCTTGTATAACATTTTATATAGAGTTGGACTACTGTTTACATTTTATGGGATGTCATTAGATAGTACTACATGTAAGCAACTGTTTTTTATTCCTATGTTAAAAAAATATAAACATCTTTAAAATCAAATTGTACCGTTATGATTCAACGTAAAAACTCTAATGAATGTTTTATATACAATCAGACAGATGTTAACATTTTATTCGATCTCATTAGTAAGGCTGTGAAAAGAATATTTTTATTCTTAACATTCAGACTAATCTTTTAACAAAAACATATTCTTTATAAAAAAAAATTCTTTATGGATTTAAAATCAAATTATACCATTATGATCAGTGCCGTGCTTAGCCACTTAGCGGCCCGATGCAGAATGTGCCTTGCCGCTTCTTTACCCAAAAATCTAAGTTGAACACCCTCAACATACTGGAGCCTTCTACATAGAAAAGGGATTGGCAGAAAGAGATATTTTTTGATATACAGGGTATTCCAAAAGTATCCGAACCGAAACTTAAATAAAATACATATATATGATTTGAATAATGTTAACAAAGTTATTTTCCTTGTGTGACAAATATCTTTATTTATGTATCACACAAGGGAAATAAATTTGGTAACATTTGCACGATTACTTAAGTTTGCGGTTCGGTTACTTTTGGAACACCCTGTATATCAAACAATCTCTATGTATATTTCAAGTGTGATAATGATTTTATAATTACAAAAGCTTGGCGGCCACTGGAAAGCTTTCACCCACCCGGCAATTGTGGGGTCTGCGGGATACATAAGCACGGCAATGGTTATGATTGAACGAATAACCTTGTATAACATTTTACATAAAGCTGGACAAGTGTTTACATTTTATTGGATCTGTGGCAACTTTTAATGTAATAAAAACGGGTGTATCAGAAGGCATGGTACAATAACATTGAGTAAAGAGAATGACGAACAACACGCATTGTTATTATATTTCAATTTATGTTTTTATTAATGATAGAAATGAAATGTATGTAAAGGTGTATTTTGGAGGAAAGTGTGTTGTTAATATAAATCTTACTTGCAAGTGAAGATAGTAGTTTCTTTGTTGGTATGTGACATGGTGTAAAAAGGTGCTCCGGTCAGTTAGTTTAGTTGACTGATATGGTCTTCGTGGTTGCTGATATTAAAACGGGAGATAAAGAGAAACCCTCCATCACGATGCGAGAATTAGCAGTCGTGATGGAGACGTGTGTACATGATAAAAGATGTCGATGAAGAGAGAGAGAGAAAATGGTTTTCTTTTTATCTTTCTATGGTCGGGTCAGCGTCTTTGAATTTAAATTCAGTTCCTAGCTGTAATTGGCCAAGAAGCCAAGATGGCTATCAGATCTGCGTCTGAGACTTGTGGTATCGCCACACAGGCTAGTCCTAATTAGTCAACCATCTAAGTACTCACCAGGCTCAACATTGCTTAACTTTGGTAATCTAAAAGAAACTTGTGTCTCCAACAAAACTTGATAGTAATTTTGTCTAGCCTGAACAAATGCTTTTCTAAAATAAATGATTTAATTTCTTTCACCTTGATTTTTCTGTTTTTACTTGAAATGTTTTTAGTAGAATTACCATTTTTTTTTTTCAAAATTTTTGATAGGTTTAAAGAATATTATATTTAATTGGTGAGCACCTAGATGAGCAGCTCTCCTGAGTTAACGAGCCCCATCTGCCTGTGGCAGCTTAAGGTGAATACAATGGTTTTGACTAGGATTTGAACTCGTGTACTACGATTCCAAAGCCCGAGCTTGTACCAATGCTACGACTATAAATATGCAGAGCTTTACTGACGAGTCGTAGACGTCGAAGCAGGCATATATACTACTTTTGTTTTATGTGTATGTGATCTTGTTTTAATCTTCGTGTTAATAGACTACTACAGTTCATTTCGTGGAATTTTTAATTGTAAAATCTAGTTTAGGTTCCACGCTATTTTTCTATATTTTCTCTAATTTTTTGCTACTCGTATTTGCTGCGAAATTTTAAAATCTTTTTTAGGATATGAAATACTGTTCTCAAAATGGTTGACATCTGTTCACACTGAGGCGAAAAAGAAAAGAAAAACTTTTATTCTATGCTGAATATTTTTTTTAGCAACTATTAGTATTTCATTAAGTTAAAAGAAATGCATATATCTGATTATCTTCATTTCTTGAATGTAAAGGTGTCTACATTTTTATCCGAGTTTAAATTGTCAAAAAGCTAGTGCAATACTAATATCTTTCTACTGAATCTTATTATCTGATCGTTTTTGTCTTTTAGTGAGTGTCAATGCAGACTACGCAGACGATTTTTTTCTTTGTATTTTTTAAGCCATACTTCGTCAAATAACAGTTTCCAAAGGCGTATTTTAAATAATATTTGAAAAAAGTCAAATTAAGTGTGGAGAGATATAGAGAGGACTTACCTCGCAAACGGGCGAGAACCTGTCTAAACGCCAGGCTGAAAGAAAAGATAAAAGGGTGACAAGATGGCCGCCAGCAGCTTTTAAAATCTTCCGTTTGATCCCGTTGCAGTCATATTTATTGAGGTAATTTTTAAGTATTTAAGGCATCGGCCACTTCATAATACTTAATACTTAAAAATTAACTTAACAAATATGATTTGTCTTCATAGCCAAGTGGTCTAGGACGTAAGTTTCAGATCCTGAAGCTTGTGAGTTCAAATTTGGACGAGTTGCACTATAATGATTTCTGGAAGAATGAAATAGATCTATTTGCAAATATCCATATTATTTATTGATGTTAATTTCTAATTGTTATTATTACGAGTAATTTAAAAATACTGTCGGAAATATGATTCTATTAATAATAACAATATATATATATATATATTTACTTATATATTTACTTATATATGTGCATTTACAATTTATGTACATAATTATATACGTGAGTGCTTTCCTGGATTAGATTAATGACTGGTGTAATTAGTGATTTTTCACCAAAATTAATCAACCACGAAACTTCTTTTTTTTTTAAATCGATTGTGCCAATATTTAATTGACCACCGAAGAAACTATATGATTAAACACTAATGGTTTCAGGAGAATAGGATTTCTTTCCTAACATGTAATCAATTTAAATCAAAAATTAAATCACATCTTGAAGTCTAATCGACAGGTGCAATAGCAAAAATCAAGAAGAATCAGATCAATTGACATTTTATCGTTTCAAAGCAATGATTAGGATATGGGTTTCTTCCTTTTTTTTGATCCAATGAGACAGTGTTTATTTTTTTTCTTCTTCTCCTTCCTTTGTGTGTATGTATGATCGCAATGGATTAGTCCATGCTATTTTATACAAGGATAGTGTAATATGGACTAATCAGAGATGAGAATGGATACAATATCGTCTATAAATAACAATCAGCCAGACTGACCCCTAGTCACTGCTTGTACCTGCTACTATTGCTTGAATCTATTATTGCAGGTGATCATCATTTTTTTATCTTGGATTTTACATATAGTAAGATAATTTTCCATTTTGGATTTAATTACCTATATTGTTGGACTTTGATATCGTCAAATAATTTAGTATTGGCTTTATCTTACTCCATTTTTACAATGAAAAATGGTGCCAGTTTCTACAAAACGTTTATCAATTTATTTTTTTTTTAAATTCTGTAACCTACATTTTGAGTAGAAAAACAAATATAGGACAACAAATATCAGTAGTACTCAACGTTTCATACTATTTTTCTCCAAATTCAGATATTGGACACTTGCGAGAATTTAACTTTTAAGTAAACAACTGTCTCTAGTGGATATATTAAATTGGTCGAGTACAAACCCAAGTTAGACAGAAGGCAATGCTTATTATATACTTAGGCGTTTTGTAATCATTATCATTTTTTCTTAGATGAGTTACTTTGAGTGAGTTGATTAGCTTCATCTACCCAGGACTCTGGAATCAGTGTTATTCTTACACCTAATCAAGTTACTCTTCCGAGTTTATAAGCCTCATATGTTTACTGATGAATTACTTTGAGCGATATGATTAGCTTCATCTACTTTTTTCTAGAATCAGTGTTATTCTTACACTTAGACGAGTTAATCTTCCAAGTTTATACTTATCAACTGCCAAGATCTCGAATCAACCCGATCAAAATTCTACCAAGCTAATAGTTTGAAAGACCTTTTCAA
>JAUZSX010329229.1:0-11148 GCA_034780655.1 Idiosepius hallami | reverse complement strand
TTAACTGTTAATGGCTATATTTTGAGTTATTTTGAGGGAAAAATCAATTAAGTCAGTTATATATGTTACAGACAGACAACATTTCATTGTGTAAAAAATTCATTTTGTCAGTGTTTTCCAATGAAGAAATATACTTAAATATCTGAAGAAATGTGAAGGGTGTACTCACTTTTGTGATACACTGTATATTATACTTACAATTATAGTTATATTAGTTATATTATAATTGCAAGCTTTTATGAATGCTCCACCGTTGCTGCTGCCCTCATACAGAATATGATCTTCTTTGTATCACAGAATTTTGTGTTATTTGATTAGATTTTAAGCTTCTTCTAAATTCTATCCTTATCCTACAATCATTTAATTATAGTGACATCCTCCTCTTAGAACTAATCTGTAATTCATAGGTTAACATACGTGTCATTCGCGTACGTCTTTAATGTAATTTTTCCATAGAGAAATAAATATTATCTATAGATTGAACCATATGTTAAAAGAGCCGTGAGTTTATCCTTTGCAGATTAGTGCTGGGTGGGTGAGTGTTTTTACTGATCTATATAATTATATATACAAACATGACTATAAACCAGTTCATGTAAGAATAAATTAAAAAAAAAAAAAATGGGGTGCCTATTTTTATGAGTTTTTCTTGTAAACCTAAAATCATTCTTTGTGTACTGCATGACCTATATGAAGTGTTTATTTGCCTGTTGCCCCGCCCCTGAAGCACTAGTGAGGGTGGAATGTGACACAAGGTCAAGTTTAATGTGGTGACTCCTGCAGGCTTGCACTTGCTTTCTAGCCAGAGGACAACAACTCTTCTAGAAGTCTTTCCTTCTTCCATATCTCTTTCTTGGTGCAACTCAAAACATCAGCATTGACTCTTACTTTCTTCCCTTCTTGCCTCACCATTTTCTTGTTTTTTTTTTCTTATTCTTTTCATTTTTTTTCTTAAGTCAAAGTGGAGAAGTTTATTTAGCAAAGGGGGAAGATTTTCTAGTAAATTATGGTAGGGACAACTCTATTTGGCCAAGTGGGTAGACAGTCAATCTTCGGAATCGTTGGGATGTCTATTTGGCCAAGTGGGTAGGCAGTCGATCTTTGGAATAGTTGGGATGTCTATTTAGCCAAGTGGGTAGGCAGTCGTCATTCGGAATCATAGTATACTAGTTCAAATCCCAGTTGTTCCATTTGTGTTCATAATTGGACTAATATCCTTGGGAAAGGTATGAATCCCCACATTCTGCTAGCTAGGGATTAAATAGCAAACATTGTGTATGGATTAAATAGCTAACGTTGTATCATTAAAATAAAAAAACAAACTACACATGTACACAATGATTGTTCTCGGCATTAAATGACCTGAAAAGGGTTGATATGCCATAAGACTTAAATGAAACAAAACTGTTGATTATAATTTCCACATATTCTTTATTGAAACCGGAAACCTACTTGACACATATCAATGTTGATGTTCATTGAAGCCTTAAGATTGAATGATAGACTCACTAACTGACCTTCTGACTGGATAAATCATTGGTATAATCAAATATTTAGATATTAAGTTAATGTAATACCTTGCTTTTATTACAAGTTTTAAGGGATCTAAATTTACATCAGGTATCATTGTTGAGATGTGGCCAACAGTCTTTTATTATTAAAAAAACACACATATTTGAGTATATTTGGGCAGAATAATCATTATTCAGACAAAACATTTGGCAAAAACCTGGAAAATCATATAAAGACACTTAACCCCGCTACTAAGTTTTGTATTAGAAAACGAGAAATAATTGAATTAAAAATAATGAAAAGAAAAGTTCAAATTCTTTTCTATGATATATGTCTGAATATATATATTTTCGAAATGTTATACTTACACTTAAATGAGTATCTCTCCCGAGCTAATTAAAAGTGAATGTGATGGTTTTGACCAGGACTTTGAACCCAAGATGGAGATATTAGCTTGAAATATCTAAATCACTTCTTCAATTTTGTAAAGAAAAAGAATGGTAAATCTAAAGGAAAAATAAATATATCAGCTTAATATATTTACTTGGTGAGCAGCATCAACCAAGTTTGGCACAAGGCCAGTTTTAAGGTAAATGCAATGGTTTTGACTGGGATTTGAACCTGTGTTATACAATGTTTGATATTTAACCCATTGTGGGGATTCATACCCTTCCTAAGGGTTGCGGTCCAATTATGAATGCAAATGGAATGACTGGGATTCAAACTAGTGTACTGAGATTCCAGAGCCCGAGCTTTTACCAAATCTGCAACTTGGCTGCCCATATCAAATTAAGTAAAAAGGAACAAAATACATAGTTTGGTTTCACAGCTGTCTGCATTGCATGATGAGGAAAAAAAATTATTTGAAGAATACCAAATAAAGTAAGGACTATATTAGATTTTTGGTTTCATGGGTTTTAGGTCACCAAACAGAAAGTGTAGAAGACAAGGAAAAAAAAAAAAAAAGAAGAAATAACTCTTAGTGAAGAACAACACTTTCCCTAAGTTCCATTATCTGCAGCAGCATCCCCTTCCATAAGGCCTGCTAAATATATCCATTACTTTTTAATGATAAGGCCTTTTTAGATATTTGAAGAAAGGTTTGAGGGTTTTTTGAATAGGGAAGAAGATTTATATGGATTAGATTCTTCATTCAGTGCCCGTACGTAAACAAAGTTAAATCTATTAAAAACCAGATCGTTGTGGTTGTATGAAACTCTACATTATGAACTCTTCAGAAAATGAAACCAGGGAAGTTTATTTGGTCTAGTGAGTAGGCAGTCAGACTTTGGAATTGTAGTACACAAGTTCAAATCCAAGTTGTTACATTTGCGTTCATAATTGAACTAATACCATAGGGAAAGTTATGAATCCCCATATTCCCTTTAGCTATGGGTTGAATACTGAACATGGTGTTGCTAAAAAAAACTGTGTATATATATATATCAGTGTATCACTCATATATTCGGAAAATGTTTAACAATTTGTTGCTCTGTCTGTTTATCTCTCTATATATCTCTGTGTATCATTCTTTCTCTCTCTCTCTTTCTCTCACATAAAATGAAGAAAGTTAAATGTTGCTAGAGAGCTATTTACTAAACTTAAATTCAAATCTGCCTAAGCAAAATATCAGAGCTTGGAATGAACGTTTAAGGAAGAATAATCCATTATTTAGTTTGGATGAGAATAGAATTTAGTTTGTATATGAAGCAACTGATATAAATGCATAAACTTAATAGGGTTGTTGTCACTATATCAATTGCTTTATTGTTCATCTATTTATTTCTGTTGCTTTAATGTTTCTCTAATAAAAGGTCATATTCAATTATGTGAGTTTGCTTACCACTTTTTGTATGTAAATTATTGTATGTTTCTTATGTTGTTGAGCAGGAAGACCTCCTCCTCAATTATTCGGGCTAAGATCAGTCTTCTTATTGTTACAGTGTTTTTCTCAGTCTCAGACTATCCTGAGATTCCCAGTCCTCACCGTAGGGGGTGACTCTTTAGCATAGTCGGTCGGTGGGAGGGATGGGTTAGGGAAGAGGGAAGGCCTTTCAGTTTGAATGCTTAATGTGTAGCAAACAGGTTTACGATATCCCTGACACCCCTCTTTTACAACACCAGCTTATGACAACTTTCTATGTTTAGCAGACAGGTTTTACAGCAGAGGAAGTTCTATCACCCCCCCAAGATTTGAAAGAGACAGGCCAACAAAGATCACAAGCACGCAAGCATTCATTTGTCTATTCCCTCTTAAAGCACCGAACATACACCACGTGCTTCCTGAGAACATTCAAACAACAACGAACAAAGTGAATGTCAAATGACAAAACTTACATACTACTAATGTAAATATATAGCAACACACACACACACCACAACAAGCTCCTCCTCACACGACTTTGACACGTGTCGTTGCTAGAGAAGATTTAAACCAATGCAAAAGACAGTATGAGTTCGGCTGTCAACAACACAGTAACAGAGCTGTCTGTCATCTATGCGAGCAGCACATCATCTATCTGCCCCTCAAAGATACAAACAAGACAGTGCTAGAAAGCACATGCTTTCTTAGTGGTCGACTCAACGAACCAACGACATATCCACATTAGACTTAGAACTTGACTAACCTTGAACAACTACCTTGCAAATATTCAACCTCGTTACATGACTTCCTGTATTCTAATAGCACACAACAACAAATCCGATGAATGGACTTTGTGCTATACTGGTGACCCTGTTAATCGTGCTATATATGCGTTCGACTGATCATACCACAAACAGCTGACCAGCCTCGTACAGTACTTGATATTCCTAAGTGGTCACCCATCTTAGTATGAATAAACTCTATTTTGCTCAACTTCTGCTATAGTCCAACCTATTTATCATTTGTGTTGTAATAATTTACAAAAATATATACAAGATTGTTGATATTGTTGCAAAAGAGATAATCAATAATTTTTATATTCCACTTTCTTTATCTTTGCTATTTTTTTATTCTCCCTTTCTATCTTCTGAGTGTGTATGTTGTTGTAGCCCCCTGTTAAGGGGTCATAATATGAATATAGAGTCGGGTAATATGTACAAGCGATTAAACTATGTAACTAATTTTTGCTCAAAGGCAGAAAATGTCTGGCTTACAGAGAGACAAGACGAGTCCATTATATCAATGGTATAGGGGTGTAAACTACCCAAGAACATATGTACATACATGCATGTGGGTTTGAATGAGCATCCGGGCTCTTCTCAGAGAATGTGACATTCTTTGAGAAGAGCCCTGATCATTCAAACCAACATGCATGTATGTTAATATTAAGTTGTTAAAAAACAACTGTGTATATCATATTTACTTGGTAGAGCACCAAACCAAGTTAGGCACACAGCCATTTTAATGTGCTCTATTAACCTATTTTTAAATTCAGTATTGCCTTTCACCTAGATAAGTTAACAAGCCCAATCTGCCCGAGGTAACTAAAGTGAATGTAATGGTTTTTGGCTGGGATTTGAACTCGTGTAATACAATTCCAAAGCCTGAGCTTTTACTAATACTCCACTGTTGCTGCAACTGTGTGTGTGTGTATCACTAATATATTCTGAAAAATGTTAACAACTTGTTGCTCTGTCTTTCTTGGTCTATCTCTCTCTCTCTCTAAGTCTGTCTCTCAGTACCGCTTAGCGGCCTTGTCGCAGAATGTGCCTTACTAAAAATGTAACTTGCAGCCCCTCAACATACTGGAGGCTCTGATCAAAGACTATATACATATCTATACAAATATTAACATATATACATACATAGAGAGAAAGATACAGAGATAGATAGATTAATACATTTATATTTCAACATATAATTGTGATAAGGATTTTCTAGTTAATCCTAAAAATTAATTATTTTGCTGCATTGCAAAATATCTATGAGGCCAAGAAATCTTGCGGCCCCTAAGGGAGCATGTGCCCCCCCGCAATTGTTGGGCGCTAAGCACGGCCTTGCTGTCTCTGTATAACTCTCTCTCTCTTTCATTCTTTCTCACACATAAAATGAAGAAAGTTAAATGTTGCTTGAGAGCTATTTACTGAATTTAAATTCAAATCTGTCTAAGCAATGTATAAATATATATATGTATACATGCTTATGAATCCCGACTCTTTCTCGTTTGGCTCACCCTTGGCTGTCATTTCAAACTGAATCACTTATAGAAACACTTTAGACTCAATTTGCTTTAGTTTGCTAATGAGCTGCTGCTGCCCCTTTTCCTACAACTCCTCCCACCACCTGCTCATCTTCCTCTTACCAGACCTCTCACCAAGGGCCTTGCTTAGGGCCCCCGCAGACCTCGTGATTGCAACGTGGGGGGGGAGCAAGCTTCCTAGGGGTTGCAAGGCTCTTTGGATTCAAACCCAAAATAATTGCTAGGATTAATTAAAAAATCATAATGCCATAAAACTAAACCAGCAAATCAATAAAAATAAGTTTTTTCAATGAAGCCAAATACTCAAAAATTTTTGATAGAATAATTTAATATCTTGAATTGAATTTAAAACTTTAAAAATCTTAGCAATTTTTTCTTGTTTTCTCACAAGATCCTTGGCTATGGGGTCCAGAGTTGGTATGTATCCCCCTAGTCTAAAACAAGTGGATAAAATGATTTATAAACAATACAACAAAAAAAAAACCAAAACAATCACTAAGTAGAAATAGACAACAACAACTCTGATGATGGTTAATGCAGACCAAAAATGTTCCATACACTAGGGGAATGCATATGAACTCTGGACCCCATAGTAAAGGATCTTGCGAGAAAACAATAAGAAATACAAAGAATCATCATAAAAAGAAGAATAAAAAATCCTCTTCAATACATATGAACCCTAGACCCCATAGCAAAGGATCTTGTGAGAAAACAAGAAAAAATTCAATGAAAGATCATAAAAGGAAGAATAAAAAATCCTCTTCAATACATATGAACCCTAGACCCCATAGCAAAGGATCTTGTGAGAAAACAAGAAAAGCTACAAAGAAGGATCATAAAAAGAAGAATAAAAATCCTCTTCATCACAATTGATTGTTTATATATTATACATGCATTCTATGAGTAAATTGGTTTGTTCACCAGAGTACTTCCATGGGTGTGGGTAAATTCATTTTACAAATTTTATTGGGTTAACACCCAAAAAGGTTACCCAAACATTTATTGTGATAGATATATTTTAAAGAAAAAAAAAAGAACAAAAATCCACAACAAAAAGAGTTAATGACATTTCTCTTTTAACTTTAGGATTGGTGAAAATTATAGTGCAAAATATTAGCTTGGATATACAGGGTGTCCAAAAAATTACTGTGCACTATGAATATATAGAAATTTAAATAAACTAATAAACAGTAAATTTTATGATAAAACATTTGGACAATACAATTTTTACCAATAAAAAGGTTCCTATTCATTGACAGTATCACAGATTATCTTAAAGGAAATGCCAGAAATGTTCTAAGTTGGCCTTAAGAAATCAAATTCTACTGCACACAAACATTTTGGACACCTTGTGAGATAACTTTCGAGAACTAAACTAAGAAACAGTAAATTATAAAACATTTGGACAATATGATTTTTACCAATAAAAAGGTTCTTATTCATTGACAGTATCACAGATTATCTTAAAGGAAATGCCAGAAATGTCCTAAGTTGGCCTTAAGAAATCAAATTCTACTGCACACAAACTTTTTGGACACCTTGTGAGATAACTTTCGAGAACTAAACTAAGAAACAGTAAATTATAAAACATTTGGACAATACAATTTTTACCAATAAAAAGTTATTTACAGTATCACAGATTATCTTAAAGGAAATGCTGGAAATGTCCTTAGTTGGCCTTAAGAAATCAAATTCTACTGCACAGAAACTTTTTGGACACCTTGTGAGATAACTTTCGAGAACTAAACTAAGAAACAGTAAATTAGAAAACAATTGGACAATATAATTTTTACCAATAAAAAGGTTCTTATTCATTGACAGTATCACAGATTAGAAAGGAAATGCTAGAAATGTCCATCACTGGTTTAAAGACATTATTTTCCACCACGCAGGAACTTTTTGGACACCCTGTATTTTTACAATTTATTTAAATTCCTATGTTAGCTAGAAATTAGAGTGAAACAAAATTTGCTAAGATTTTTAAAGTTTTAAATTCAAGACATTAAATTGTTTAAATGCAGATTCTTTTTTTTTTTTTTTCTATCTACAGCAGTGGTTTTCAAACTTTTTTTTTGCCACTGACCCCATCACCGCTGGACGAAAATGCCAGCGCCACCCCCTCTTTCAACGAACACTATAATGATGGTAAATCTAGGAGAATATAAGGTGGAAGTATACAGGCACAAACGTCTAGTTTTTAGCAACTTTAGAATACTTAATTAAATCGTCCTGATTTTCCAGCCTTTCTACCAATACCAATATCACATTTTACTGTATTCGTTCTAGGCCTCCTTCACAATTTTAATGTTCCCTCATTCGACGATATACTCACTATCGGCCCCCCCCTAGAGATCATATGTTCCATTTGTGGCAAATTTCAGATCAATAATATCCTAAATATGTCTTAGCAAACAGCACACACAAAGAACATCTAAAGACAATTTAATGAAGTGCTTCATTCTGTGGTACCACACCCGTTCTTTTGAATTGGGAAGAAATCAAATATCTATTCTTCTTGGTAAAGCTTTTAGATTTTAAATATTTATGATCAACCCCAACAATGCTCTCTTTTGGGTTTCTCTGTGGGGTTTCACTTTAATAAATCGTATGGACAACATTTCTCAGTATCAGAGACACAGGGGGTTGTTAGTCCACACCCTCACTAAAACAGAAAATGGAACTAAAGATATTTCAAGTTACCAACTCCTTTTAAAAAGGGTTGAGGGGGTCTTGATTTATTTGTTGCTTTGCCTAGAAATACAGTAATTAAAAAAAAAAAAATTCTAGCAGTTTATCCCTTTTGACCCTAACTAATCAAAATTACCAAGCAGTCACTCAGGGTTCTTATATTATAGGAAGAGACTAAGCTCTCAATATTGGTGGATCGTCTTTTGCTTTTTGTATTCAGGGCCGATATATTGGCCCTTAAGGGTCTAAAGCGTTAAGTGTCTGAATCAAGGTTTGGATCTTGGAATCTCTGAATAAAGAAAAGGTGTGGCCCAGTGGTTAGGCAGTCGAACTTTGGAATCGTAGTACGCGAGTTCGAATCCAAGTTGTTCCATCTACGTTAACACGTTGACTAATATCCTTGGGGAAGGTATGAATCTCCATCTTCCCTCCAGTTATCGATTAAATAGTGCAATTTGTTATTAAGAAAAAAAACATGTAATGTTTATCAAAAGTAATTGTTCTGAAAGGGTTGATATGTCGTTAAACACTAAACAAAAAAAAATGAATGGAGCCAGATAAAAAAAGAATAATTCTTCAAATTGGCATGTGGACTAATACCCTAATACCATCTTCCCTCTAGCTATGGATTAAATAGTGCAACTTGTTTTGTTGAAAAAACTGTGTATAAAATGATGTTTATCAAAAGTAATTGTTCTAGACGTTAAAATGACCTAAAAAGGTTGATATGCCGTTAAATACTAAAAAAATGAAAAATGAATAAAGCAAGATAAAAAAAAATTCCACAAATTTTAGACCTGTTCAAGTATTGTTGATCCATTTTAAATTTATTGCAGGAATCTTATTTAAAGATTTCTCTGCAAAGCATAGAAAACTGAATCCAAATTTAATCCGAGTTTGGACCTCACTGAAATGGAATGAAAATGATTCAACGGATCATTATTTTAGATTCTTAACATTCAATATTTCTGTAGAAGAACAATAACAAACACACGCGGCCGGCTTGGCCCAAACCTACACGTAAATGAATAACTCTGCAACTCCTTGTTGGTTAACGATAAAAACATATATTAAAACGAAAAAAGTTACATACAAATAAACAGTTCAATAATAGTCCAATATGTCTCTCTCCTCTCTGACGGAAACTCTCCTCCGTCTCGCCCTAACGTGGGCCTTACACATTATCACCAACAGTTCAGTCCGGCCGGTCGGCCCGCCGGCCACCACAGAGAGAGACCTCTTTCCTCCTCAACCTCCCGCTTCACTCTGTCCGTCCTCTCTTTTTAACTCTCCGTGTCACGTGGTCTCCGGTGTCGTCTCTGTCCAGTTCCCCTCTCAATCTTCTTCCGGCGTCTTACATAAATAATAACACTACAATTTCATTTTTCAAGTCTTTTAGTAAGATTTAATCTTTTCTTTCATTCATTTATCAATTAAATAAGTCTGATTGGTTAATTGTTGATTTTGTCTTTTTTGCTAATTATCACTTTTTATGTTAAGGTCCAAAGGTTTAACCGTTTTAACACCAACTTATCAAAATTACCAAATAGTCACTCAGATTCGTTATATTAGAGGAACATATTAAAGCCAAAATATTAGTGTATCTTCTTTTGCTTTGTGTTGTCACGGCCAATATATTGGTCTCCCAGGATCCAAAGGAGGGTAAAAATCTTCTTATTTAAGTTATAAATAAAAATACTTAAACTTTACAATGGGGAAGTCCATTTAGCCCAGTGTGTAGGCAATCGGACTTTGGAATTGTAGTAAGCAAATTCAAATCCAAGTCATTCCAATTGCAGTTATAATTGGACTAATTCCGTTGGGGAAGGTATGATTCTCAATATTCCCTCCAGCTATGGGTTAAATAGTGAACATAGTGTTAGGAAAAAAACAACATTTGTATGCAATGATTGCTTTTGGCATTAAATAACCAAAAAGGTTGATATGCCGTAAAACTTAAACAAACTTTATAATAGGTATAGAAATAATTTATGAATTTAGTCATGGAAGTTTTTTTTTACCTTTTTTTTTGAAAGATTCCGTTTAAGAATTTCTAAGGAATTTTCATTTAACTTATTTTTCTATATTTTCTTCTGATTCTCTAGCATTTCTAGGTTTTTCTTTCCTTTTTTTTTTTTGTTGTTTTTCTGTGAAACATTTCTAAACTTCTTGCCTGTCCAAATCTTTTCTTTTTCTTCTTTTGACATTCTTAAGATTCCATTGACTGGCATCTGTTTTCAAATAGATCTCATTTGAACTCCTTACTCCAGTCATTACTTGTTTCTTTCTTTCTTTTCTTTCTTTTTCTTTCAAATTTTTCTAATTCTTTTTTCCCCCCTTTTCTGATTGACTCAGTTGGAAGGTCAAAATAATAATAATAATAATAATATCAACACAAGTGTTTTGAGAGCAAATCGTACCCTAATTTAAACTGATTCTCAACTGTCAAATTTTAAATGCTAAAATAATATTCATTGTAACTCAAATATATTGAATAAGATATTCTATATAAGAATAATACCTTTTTATAAACAAATTTGGTATTGAAATGAAATGTAAATAAAATTTATTTCCAATATCATGGAACTTTTTTTTTCTTATTTTCTAACAAAAATTTCAAAAAAATATTAAGATTTATATATAAATTGAAACATATTTGATTAAACAACTATCTATACTATTTGTTATGAGTTATATATATGTGTGTGTGTATATATATATATATATATAAATAAGATTTTTTAAAAGGCATAAATGATGCATA